>BQNB010038837.1:22383-48481 GCA_026074375.1 Tanacetum coccineum | reverse complement strand
TCATATGGGAAGTAGGTTATCCAGGTTGCAGTGATTAATCAAACTATTCCCAAAACATATCTAATAACCTATTAAGATTATCAACCCATTAAAAGAGTTCCTGTGCTTTTTAAGTATCGAGTGATAAGTGCGGTGACCGATTGATTCCACCAGGTAAACAGTTAGTGATCCTTCCTAGTACCTATTGGATCCCACCATTACAAGATAGTCTGTTAATGGGGCAAGCTAGGTCCAAACCACCCGTACTACCAAAGCCCAGGGTCATACGATAGTCAAAGAATATCTAGTGAAACCATAATTTAACAGGAAACAATCATAACAACGGTAAATTCATAACTACGCCAGCACTTAAAGTGCTTAGTCGCTCATGGCAAAGGTAACACAATAAGAGATAGAATAAATCATATATTGAAAACTCATAATTCTTACAGGATTCACTTTTGAACGATTAAATACAAAAAGTAAGTTAGATGCAATCTCCTTTGGACTTCAGCTGGTGTTCTTTGAAGGTAGGATGCCTTTGGTTGCCTCTCCATTTGGTTGTGGAGGAAGTGATGTCGGATTAGCTTGAATGAGGCCTTTATTTATAGTAGTCGAACATGTTACGGCGCAACCAATTATGGTATTACGCCGTAACCAACTTACACGGCATTCCATATTTAGGTAGTTGTTACGGCATAAGCAGATATGGTGTTACGCCGTAACCTTCATATAACTTCCATATGTACATGATCTTCATTCCTAATTTGTGGATCTTCATGGTTACGGCGTAACTGGATAAGGTGTTACGCCGTAACTATAACTTTGACAAGATTTCCGTCCAAATATATGGTTACGGTGTAACTAGATATGATGCTACGCCATAAAGTCTTCCTTGATCTTCGTACTTGCTTAATTTATGTTACGGTGTAACCATTTTTGGTGTTACACCGTAACAATCTTCAGAATTTACACTTTTAGTCCTTTTTCCCTTGTTTCTTGTCAATTTTCTGCATTTTACCTGAAAACTACAAAATGATAGAAAATATCTTGTTTTCGAGCATTAGTGAAACTTTTGCAGGTAATATAAGGGGTATTTTGAAACTAAAAAGTATTAAATATTTGATGTTATCAATAATTAATGAAAACTATACCAATGAAAATACATTTAAAACTCAATCTATTTATATATTTTGCATCAAGTATTATATACCATAAAAAATAATTTAATGTTAAAGTTGAAGAAAAAAGACTTCAAAAGTTAAAAGTAAGCAAGTAAATTGGGACAGAGGGAGTACTTCTTCGCATAAGGAGTTTTCCATGACTAATATCGGCTCGCTTAATTAATTTCTGGGTATTTCGGTTATGCGTGATTTATTAGGGATGTTCTTACCTCAGCATAAGTGTGTTACTGAGATTCTTAAGAGAGCGGGTATGGTTGGTTTCAACCCATTTCGGACACATGTGGATATTGAATCCAAGTTAGGGGCTGATGGTTATCTAATATCCGATCCAACGTTATATCGCAATCTTGCAAGTGCTCTACATTATCTTACTTTTACTAGACCAGATGTTTCCTTTGTTGTATAGCAGGTGTACCTTTATATGCATGATCCTGGGGAGCCTCATTTCTTCACTTTTAAGAGGATTTTACATTATGTTCTTGGTACGGTGGATTATGGATTGCAGTTATATTCTTCTTTTACTACATCTTTGGTTGCATATTTAGATACAGATTAGGCTGGTTGCCCTACCACTCATAGGTCTACTTTTGGGTATTGTGTGTTTCTTGGCAACAACTTGCTCTCTTAGTCCTCCAAGCGTCAATTGACGCTTTGTCAATCTAGTGCAGAGGCAGAGTATCGTGGTGTTGCTAATGCTATTGCTGAGACTTGCTCATTGAGGAATCTATTACGTGAGCTACACACTCCTTTATCTTTAGCAACTTTGGTTTATTGTGATAATGTTAGTGATGTCTACTTGTCATCCAATCCGGTTCAACATCAATGTACAAAACACATTGAGATCAATATTCACTTTGTTTGTGATTTGGTTGTTGTTGGTCAGGTTAGAGTTCTTCATATGTCATCTCGTTATCAATATGTAAATATATTCACCAAGGGCTTGCTTTCAGCTTTTTTGAGGAGTTTTATTCTAGCTTAAGCGTTCGATCTCCTCCCACTCCTACTTCGAGATAGTGTTAGTCGATAGATATATGATAGCATTTTATATTATTATGGGCTTAGTCATTGTTGAGGCCTAATCCAATTCTAAAATGTTCCTTAATGTATTATATATTGTTATTTGTGATTAATAAAAAGCAACACAATCATTTAAATCAACATTTTCTTCTCTTTTTAATAAAGTAAATCATCTCCCCTTTAATATCTACTTCATTTCAAAACTCAACTTTAATTTGTTTTCTCTTTAAACTATCCCATTTTACATGATATGTGTTGCTACGCATGTGATTCTTGCATATTTTAGTTTACATTGTTTTGAGTTTTGCAACTAATGTTTAGCTTTACATATGAACACCAAGTGTTTGATAAAATGTCCTAAATATCTTTACCTTTTTCCTTATATGAATATTATTATGCGAATCTCAGATTACACTTCTCAGAACTATTTTGGCTACAGTGCACAATGATATAACTTCTTATTAGCAAGTTCACCCTATGTTATGCCCTTATGTTTTTAGTGATTTAATTTCCTTTGTTTTTGCGGTTCGGATAGAATATCCGGAATCTTTTGCAACCACTACTTGCTAGACTATGTGATTGTATGTCTCGCCATGAGAGAAAACAAAGTTGTTCAAATAAGCAAAAAATAAGTGTATTTAATCTGATCTAAACAACTTATTTATAAGCATTATTTTATTATTTGGTTCTAGTGTTTTATGTTTTTACAAATATAAAGTTAAGGGACTAAATGTGTATATATTGAATCTTGCTTAAACCTGGAAAGAAGTTATGTGGAGCTATTCGTCAAGGCTAATAATTCCCAAGGACTAAAGATGTTAAGGATGCTAATTCCTATGGACCCAGAGCATAACTTATTTAGGCTATATATTTCCTTAATCATAATTAGGGTTTCATTCATCTGAATATATCTATCTCTCTTTAAAAACTTTCACTCTCTCTTTTGTAATCATTTGATTCAGATCATCTTGATCTGATATTTGTTTTTTGGTTCTCTAACTGTTTGATTATTATCATATTGATAATAATCTAATCTTGGATACTTTGTGATTTCTAGTTGGTGAATCTATGCCAACTAGTTAAGTTTGACATTGGATCTTTAGAATTATTGTAGTTTAGATTATAGTTTTGATACCATTCATGGTATCAGAGCTCTAGACTGTCAATTGTTTGATCGATATTTGATCTAGGGTTTGTCAGAAATTGGGTGTTTTGGTTTCTTGGTGGTTTAATCATTAATTATTGTGTTTCTAGTGATTGTGGAGAAGTAAATTAGATTTATGGTAATTATTGGTTGAATTTTAAAATTAGGGTTTGGATCTTGAAACCTTAATTTTTGAGGCTTTTTATTCTGGGGTATTCCTGGTCTTAATTAAACCCTTGACTAAGTGAATCAAGGGTTGTTGAGGCTTCTTTGATCTTAATTATTCTTTGACTAAGTGAATCAAAGATAATTGAGGTGTTCTTTCCGTTGTTGTGTTTTGTAACACCTCTTGATCCCTTTTATATTTTTGTTATTAAATTTGTCTTTGTGTGTGCTTTTCTATCCTTGATCTGCCACCTTGAGTGCTATGAAAGCCTAGAAACTACGTTCTTTCTTTTATATGTGATTGTCTGCTTTATTCTTGATTATTTGTTTAAGTTGATTTATTTGTTCTTTCATTATGGCAGCTGGTGATGATGTTAATAAGTCCGGTGATGATAGTGTTAAAAGCATGATGATATTGGTTCTTCTTCTAAGCTTAATCTGTCTTTAGGTGATACTTTATACTCACATCCTAATGATACTGGTGGTTCACCTATTGTGACCATTAAGTTAACTAGAACTGAAAATTATAAAATATGGAGTATTGCTATGACTTTTGCTTTAAGAAATCATAATAAGCTTGGTTTTATTGATGGCTATTGTAAAAGATATAATAAGAATCATGCTCTTGCTAATCAATGGAATATGTGTAATTTTGTGGTTGTTACTTGGATCTTAAATTCTTTAAGTCCTGATTTATTTGCTAATGTTATATATATGCTAAAACAGCTTTTGAAATGTGGAGTGATCTTAAAGAGACTTATGATAAAGTTGATGGTTCTGCTGTGTTTAACCTGCATAAGAATATTAATTCCTTGAGTCAAAATGGTTCTAGTCTTGTTGAATACTATAATAATTTGAACTCTCTATGGAAACAATTTGATGCTATGATCAGTTTATCTCCTTGTACTTATGATGCTTCAACACATTTTAAAAAACATAATCACTTGATTAAGTTGATGCAGTTTCTTATGGGTTTAGATAAGAGTTATTTGGTAATTAGAAGTAATATTCTTACTAGGGAACCTTTGCCACTGGCAAAGGCAGCTTTTGTAGTTGCTAGTGGTGAAGAATCTCATAGGAATGCTATTTTAGTTGGGACCACTAAACCTACTGCAACTGCCTTTGCTGCAAAAACTTTTGACAATAAGAGGAGGTTTAATAATAACAACAATTTTAACAAAGGATCAAGCTTAAACTCTAATAACAAGGGTCCTAATCCTAATCTGAAATGTACTAATTGCAATAAAATTAGTCATATTGTTGATAGATGTTTTGAGCTTGTTGGAGATCCTGCTGGTTATGTTAAAAGAAACTTTAATGCCAATACTAGACATGTTTCTAGTAATAATGTTTTTGCTGATGTGCACTATAATAATACTACTATTGATACTAGAAATAGCAACTCTCCTGTCTCTCTATCTAATGAACAACTTTCACAGACTCATGGGTCTTCTTAATAATAGTGGTGTCTCTTCTGCCAATGCCAATATGGCGGGTAATATTTTTAAAAATATTAAAGGAACTCTTTTTAATGGCAGTGTCAAATTTAATCTAAGTTTTAAAAGATATTTTAATGGAAACACAAATTTTTTAATTGGAAATATCAATCTGGGTTGGATTTTTAATTCGGGAGCTAATCAACATGTGACTGTGTCTGCAAAATTTTTGATAAATGTTGTTGACATTTCTAATATTGGTCATACTATGGGACACCCTAATGGTACTCAAGCCTTAATAACTAAAATTGGTGATTTGAAAATTAACAATGAAATTATTTTATATGATGTTCTTTTTGTTCTTGAGTACACTGTTAGTCTTTTATCTGTTCATAAGATTGCTAGAGACAGTAAGTTGTTTGTTGGTTTTAATGATGAAAATGTTACACTCAAGATTTAAGGGAAAACAAGACTGTGGGGATTGGTAATCAATGCAATGGTCTATACATGTTTGATGTTGATAATGCATTTAAGATTGTGTCTAATAATTGCATTGCTTCTTGGCGTGTGTTTAAATATCTTTCGCATCAAAGACTTGGTCATCATGCAGACCAAATGCTTGATGTCCTTAAAAGCTCTTTAAATCTTGATAGTCAATATGTCTCTGATCATCTATGTGATACTTGTAATAAAGCTAAACAAACCAGACCATTTTCATTGAGTGATCTTAAATCTACTAAAATTGGTCAATTAGATATTTCTTGACTGTTGTGGATGATTTTTCAAGGGTTGTTTGGGTTTATATGCTTAAAGGAAAAGATGATGTCTATGATTCTATTGTATGTTTTGTTCAAATGTTAACAAATTAATTTGAAACTAATGTCAAAGTTTCAGAAGTGATAACGGAACTGAATTTGTTAACAACAGACTTCAAAACTTCTTTAATGATAAAGGCATTTTACATCAAACCTCATGTGTTTACACACCTCAGCAAAATGGAATTATAGAAAGGAAACATATGCATTTTCTTAATGTTGCTAGATCCCTTATGTTTTAGGGGGAATTATCTTTATATCTCTGAATGCATTTTGACTGTTGTATATCTTATTAACAAGATTCCTTATTCTATGTTGTCCGAAAAATCTCCTTTTTATTTTGTGTATAGGCATGACCCTTCACTCTCTCACTTTAGGGTTTTGGTAGTCTGTGTTATGCTACTATTCTTAACAATCAAGATAAGTTTAGTAGCATGTCTGAAAAATGTGTTTATATTGGCTATTCTAATTCTAGGAAGGGTTATAAATTACCAATTCTTGAACACAAATCTATACTTTATTCAAGAGATGTAGAATTTTATGAAATTGTCTTCCCTTTGAAAATGAAAAGCAATCTTCAAAAAAAATGTTTTTGAATATGTAGTTACAAAAGATATTAATCATAAGAATTTTTTGATAATGAAAACCCTAAAAGACCCAATGATGATGGGAGAGTGTCCTCTTATGATGATGGCACAGAGTTGAGTTATGATTCTCAGAATGATCGTGACTCTAGAGCAACTTCTATAGATGAAAATACTCACCCTAAGAGCAATGTTTCTGATGAAACAAATCTTGTTGAAAATTTCTATGAAAATTCAGAATTCAATTATGAAAATGTGGACTTGCCAGTCAACACTGTTAGAAGATCTTCTGGACAAACCAAGTTGCCTTCTAGTTTAACTGATTTTATTGTTGAGGGTAAAGTTAAGTATGGTGTTGAAAGGGTTGTTAACTATTCTAATATCAGTTATTATAACTTCAGCTTTGCTTCTAGTCTTAATAAAAGTATAGAGCCTACTTGTTACAAAGATGGTATTCTTGATAATAATTAGATTGATGCTATGGATGCTGAAATTGAAGCTCTTAATAAGAATCATACTTGGATTACTACTGATATGCATGCTAATAGAAAATCCATTGGCTCCAAATGGGTATTTAAAATTAAATATAAAGATGATGGTGAAATTAAAAGGTATAAGGCTAGATTAGTTGCTAAAGGCTTTAATAAAAGAGAATGCATTGATTTTGATGAAACTTTTTCTCCTATTGTTAAAATGTCTACTGTCAGATGCTTAATTGCTTTATCTGTCCAAAATAAATGGCCTTTGTTTCAGTTGGATGTTAACAATGTTTTTCTCTATGGTGATTTAGAAGAGGATGTTTATATAACCATTCCTCAAGGATTTTATGATAAAACTAATCAGAGTAAAGTTTACAAACTTGTTAAGTCCCTTTATGGACTTAGAAAAGCTCTCATAAAATGGAATGAAAAGCTTGTTAGTGTTCTGAAAGAACATGATTTTGTTCAGTCTGTTAATGATCATTATGTGTTCACTGAGTCCAAAGATAACAAGTTTATTGCTCTCCTTGTCTATGTTGATGACATTGTGATAATTGGTAACTGTGTGAATGAAATTGATCAGTTTAAGATTTTCTTAAAATATATATTTAACATCAAGGATTTGGGAAATCTTAAATTCTTTCTTGGGATTGAAGTTATTAAAACTGGTGATGATATTTGTCTTTCTCAAAGAAAGTATTGTCTTGAACTTCTTAAAGAGTATGGTCTATCGGGGTGTAAACCTGTTTCTACTCCTATGGAACCAAACTCTGTTTTTATCTTATTTACCCACTAAAACTGATCCTTTGTTGGATAACATTACTGGGTATCAAAAATTACAGAGAAAATTAATCTATCTTACACATACCAAGCCTCATATATAGCATACTCAGTTCATTGTCTTGCTCAATACATGCACTCACCTCTTAAGTCTTATTTAAATTGTGCTTTGAATGTTCTGAGGTATCTTAAGAAAGCTCTAGGTAAACGTATTAAGTATGTTTATGTAGATTCTAATAACAATCTGCAAGGATATTGTGATGCAGATTGGGCTAAGTATTTAAAAACAAGAAAATTTCATGGAAAAGTATAAAACAAAATACTTTATCCAAATTATCCACAGAAGCAGAATATAGGGCTACGTCGTCTTCTGCTCTTTGTGAGATCATTTGGATACAAAAACTTTTACATGATCTTAAAGATTATATCATTCTTCGTGTTGAATTGCACTGTGATAATAAATCTGCATTACAACTTGCTGTGTATCTAGTTTTTCATGAGAGATCAAAGCACTTTGAGTTAGATGTTCACTTTATGTAATATGTTGGTACAAAACTCGTCAATGTGGCATGAAATTCATTAGTGCCATCAAATTTCTGTATACAATTGGTTCCCCATTAATAGGCAACCCTGAAATCGTTAGGATCATCTTTAGCAACATAATAAGGGTCATTATCTAGGGAAAAGGTCTTACAATATCATGGATGTGCTGTGCGCGTATATAATAATGTAAATACATATTTCTCGGCCTCAATATATATTTTACTGCAACTTATATGCAACTGCAGGTTGCCAAAGAATATTGCAAGTAGCTGTGGGTCGAAGCATGCAATAAACTACGTGATCAGCTTTAATCCTAAAAAGGGAAATTACTTCTTTAAAGGATCGTATTTGAGCTCGAGGTAATCTGGTTTGGTATGGCCTTATTAGAAAAATACGACTTGTAAATAGTTGGTTGTTTTGGTTTGTGATGTCTAGCCATTCTGATTCCACAAGGCCTACCGATAGTTTGATTCTATTAGGTCGTTTTCTGCCTTCTGTTGAGCCTCTTCAGCAAGTGTGAAAAGAGGTTTGTTGAGTGTTCCTTAACCGTCTTACATGTTTAGACAATCTTTTGATCTAACAACTCGGGTATCCTAAGTTTTATTTATGACACTTATTTACATGATCTTCATGATCTTCGGTTGTCAGTAATTTATTTTACTATTACTGATCAAATGAACTCGTCCTTTATATTTTCCTTGCTACTCTTGCAATTGCTTCAATCGTCTATGAATCATCAATGCATAAAACCCCCTTGTACGGAAAAACAACACCAATGAAACAAACACCCCAAAACCACATACCGCAGCAAATACGAAAAATGAAAGCATAAAGCAATGAACCCCATAGCATGAACCACCTCCTGCTTGTGCTTCCTTGTCATAAATCCTACCAGCCACTTGTACAGAAAGTAAATACGAACCGAGAGGGTTAGCCGCAGCAATGGTGTTAAAAATAGTTCCCATATGCTTCACCCCAAATATTTCTAAAGTAATTGTTGGCATTAAAGACCACTGTGATCCATAGAAAATACCCACAATCACTGAACCAACATACAAACTCCTACCAGAACCAATAATTAAGTGACCAACGACCATTGCTGCTTGTGTAAGCGAAATAAACAATGGTCGGCCCAACTCATATTTGTGAAGGAAGAAATCTGACACAAATCCACCACCAAACCTGCCAAGAAAGTTCCAAATACTATATAAAGAAACCATTGCGTTGATCTCAGCTGTTGAGTAGTCAAGAGATTCACCAATTTGAGTAATGTTGTTGATAGTCGCCAGCCCTGACCCCAATGCACAAAGCATGGCTAGAAACAATAGCCAAAAGTTGATGGTCCGCATTGCTTCTACCAGATTCATTTCAATTTCAATCGGTGCACCTTCCTTAGCCTTTGAAGCCACGATCGATGGTGCCATGGCAGGCGACGGTGTTTGTTGCTCGTTTTTCTTAGCAGTGAGGGCGATTTGAAGAGGTGATAAAACCAGAATTATAAGAACAGTGGTTGTGAGGATGTGAGCCCATGGAGGGAAATTGAAGATGTTCTCAAAGATGATTGCGATCATCAGATACATGGCTATAGCAAAAGCGATCAATGAAAACCGGTTTAAATGAGGCTTGTCATTGGTCGTGTTAGAAGGGTTTGTGTGAACCAAAGATATAAGTAGGAGAGGCACGAGTGCTGGAAACACAGCAAGCATAAGTAAGAAGGTCGTTGGTTTGCCATCAAATAGTGTCTGGTATAACTGTATTAGTATTGCTCCACTTAGACCCAAAAAACCCTGCGAATTTGAATAGGAAAAACTTGTTACATTATTTGAAAATAAAAATATGGTCCATCTCAACTTAGGTTGCATTTGTTTTTTGTATGTCTCATGTGCAAAACCATGTCTTCGTGAGAAACATATGAAGTCTTTAAGATACAATAAGTGATAATCCAACAAAAAAATAATCTACAAAATTGAAGAGGAAAAAAACTCATATTTGCCTCTTATGTCTAAAAAGAAAGAAACACGCTTTTTCCATTTTCTCTTTGCAGACATAAGATGAAAAAACAACCATACTTATTTGATTTCCTCTTTCCACCTGCAGAAAGAAAAAAGAGGAAAAAACAAACGCACTTTTTGATTTCCTCTTCCTTCATTTTGAATAATCTTAAATTTATGTATGGGGTTTATCTTACATTTAGGTATTATTGGTTCTAAACAGGCAGCCTATAGAACTTAAATTATGTTGTTCATAACCTAAATTATGGGACGAACTTTGGGTTCAACACTTGTACAAATATGAACAATAATTTACCCAAATACGTTCTAAATTAATGTAGCAACATGCCAACATTAACTATTTTAACTTTTTGATGTTGTTCTAGTAACTTACCCAACAAACAAAACTAAACATATAAACAACGTACCTTCATAATCCCAACACTAGTCCCACTATAATCTGGAAAATTCATGACGGCAACAACAACGTTAGCAGTATTAAAAAACGTCTGCGAGTGTGAAGCCATAAACATAAACAAACACATGAACAAAACATGTGGCTTCTCAATAACTCCTTTAACAGACAACCACATGCAAAAATAACCCACAAAACACTGCACAGCTGTTGTCCCAATCAATATAAGTTGCAAAGTAATTTACTGAATAATAATTGTATTAATTGATCGATTGATTCAATGTATACAGGTGCTTCGTTTATATAAGGTTCATAGCGAACCATTGTGTCTTTTCACCAACAGGTATAACTTCCTGTAACTAACTTTATAACTACCTTCAACCGCTATTCGGTTATTAACTAACTAACTAACAAGTTTAGCCCTTTGGGCTTTCATTTATTACATAAGTAGTAGGAGCAATGTCAAGATTATGTCCACATTCTCCTCCTTAATCTTGATCGTTGCTTCGTCCTAGATCTTGAACTCCGAGCATTTGTCGTATAGTCACAAACTTTAGTCTTGGTAAAGCTTTAGTTAATATGTCTGCTCTTTGTAAATCTCCACTGACGTGTTCCACATTGATGTGTCCATTCTCTACGCATTCCCGAATGAAGTGATAGCGAATGTCTATGTGCTTGCTTCTTCCATGAAAAACTGGGTTCCTGACGAGTGCTATTGCTGATATGTTATCAACCTTCAATGTTATTCTTTCCTCTTCCCAACCTGTTATTTCACTAAGTAGCCGTTTTAACCATAAAGCTTGACATGCTGCTCCAGTAGCTGCCATGAATTCTGATTCACATGATGAGAGTGCCACTGTTGGTTGCTTCTGCGTGCACCAGGTAATAGGTGATTCTCCAAAATAAAATACTATTCCAGTAGTTCATTTTCCTTGATCGATGTTGATTCTATAACTACTGTCGCTTTGGGAGGGGGTTTTGTTTGGGAAAAGGGGGATTTTCCATAACCACACTTTAATCCCAGCACCGCCTTCTTTCTTGTATATTATGCCATGCTCCTTTATTCCTTTGATGTATCGGATTACTTGCTTCACTGCCTTCAGGTAGATCCTTTGGGTCTTGCATAAATCTGCTGAGTAGTCCGACTGAGTAACTAAGATCTGGTCTTGTATGTAGTAGATACCTGAGACTTCCAATTAAACTTCGGTAATAAGTTGCGTCAACTGAGTTTCCATCTTCCGCCTTGACCAACTTAGTACCGGGATCCATTGGAGATATTTCGTGTCATAACTATTACCATCATACTTCGTCTTTCTTTTCAAGATCTTGTTGATGTATCCTGTCTGCTTGATTGTAATCTCTCCTCCTGTCTGAGTAACTTCTATCCCAAGGTAATAAGCTAACAATCCTAAATCGCTCATTTCAAATTTGTCTTTCATCTGGGATTTAAACAAGTCGATTTCCTTTCCATGGAGTATGCCCGAATTATAAATATCTACGTAAACTCCAACTATAAGTTGTAAAGTCTTGCTTCTCTGTCGTGTAAACTGCTTGTTCGAGATTAAATTGGTCTAAAGTCTAAGAGTACTTCAAGGTTTGATCAATTTCATATGTCCAAGCACGTGGTTGCTTGTCTTACCTATAAAGCTTTAGTGAGCATGTAAACATTCCCTTACGTTCCTTGTGAATATATCCTTCAGGTTGTGTAACATAGACTTCTTCTTTCATCTCCCACAGTGTAAAAATGCTGATTTTACATCTAAGTGATGTACTTGCCATCCATGATATGCTGCTAGTGCTAATATCAAACGAACTGTCTCTATCCGAGCAACTGGTGCAAATACTTCATCGAAGTCTATTCCTTGTTCCTGTACATATCCTTTTGCTACTAACCGTGCTTTATATTTGATGATCTTTCCTTTCGCATCCCTCTTGGTCTTAAAAACCCATTTGATCCTATTCCTATGATTCGTTGGCAATGTAGTAAGAGTCCATGTGTTAGTTGCTTGTTGATTGAATCCGATTATAAAAGAATTCAATCTCCATGGGCCGTAATCCATTCTCATATTTTGATGCCTCATTTAATTTCGTGTTCTTCTCCGTAAATAGTAGAGTTTCAGTTTCACTACACGTGCATTCAGATATATTCGTTAAGTCATTTGAAACCTACGTTTGTGTACTCACAAATCTTGTGAACTGAGTCCCAAGTTGAAACTAATAGTAGGCTTCTTTTTCCCTCTTCTGAATTTGGTTTTTTGTAAGGTATGCGGTCGGGTAATTGGACTGAATCAATGATCAGAAATTGGTTTCTGTTCCTGAAATAGTTATCATTGTTTTTCTGTGTATGACTGGTGTAAGGATCTTTCATGTGTCTCCTTCAACCACAAAAACTACCCAAAATGAGCTTGTGTTAACTTGTTTCCTTTTCCGTTGTTTTCCCAAACCCATGGTTTTGTTCCATAAACCTTATAACAGTCCCAGCTCAGTGTTTTTCTCTTTTCTTTTGGATCATATAATCTACAATGCTTTTGATCCTATCCTCTAATTCCTAAAAAACCAATGGTAGCTTACGTCATCCAGCTCTTCCAGTGAGGTAATTGTTATCTTGGCGGTAAGCCTGTTGCATCCAATATCCTATAAGTTTTCTAGATTAGGTTCTTTCTGTTTATAAAGTACCTCAAATGGAGTTTGCTCTCCAGGCTCTAGTCCGGTACCCAGAGAAAGTATTAAATGACGTGTCTTACTTGCTTCCACAAAAAATTAATGGTAACTTCATCGTTTTTATCTAAATTCACGTAGTTGATAACAATGTTTCTATATCTCCTCTCCACGACTCATTTAGCGTTGTGGTGAGTAAGGTGCGTTCAACTGCATGCTATGTCCATTATCTTTACAGTCCTTGGTAAATCATATAGATTGAACCTCACCTCCCTATCTGTTCTTAGCATCCATAATTTTTGTCTCATTTCCATTTCAATCTGTTGTCCTAAATTCCTTGAAAGTGTTCAATTGCGATCTTTCGATGTCAGAAAGTAAGTACCACATACAAGCCGAGTACAGTCGACAGCTAACACAAGAAAATGAATTTCCTTCCAGAGTGTGAGTGAGGCTGACTTTATAGGACCCACATAGAATCTCATATACTAAATCCAACGGTTTCTTTGATCTAACTATGCTTATTTGGAAATGTGTCCTACTAGTGGCTTTCCCTACAATAAACATGCATCACAAATATGTTCCTGCAATGGTTTTTATTTCATTGGTATTACCTTCCACTAGCCCCATCCTTGTCACTTATTTAGTCGTCAAAATTCAAATGACTCTAACTAGCGCGTGCCATAACCATGCTTGGTAGTCTACATTTGCTAAACAGACAGTATAGGTGCTGTTCTATTTGTAGTTCTAATACTAGTAATCGATTCTTAAGATCTATTCAACTTTATCAACAACTTCTTATTCTCTACATACAAAGTCATTTTGCTTCTATCCATGATAATCTTACAACCTATCTCAGTAATTTCCTAAACACTATTGTATTGTTGCGTGCGCTTAAGGTTTGGAATGTAGTAATACATCTGAATACAATCATTTTGTTTCGTGATCCACATTCCTGAAATATAGAGCATTTTCCTTTTATTTCTACATACGATCCATCACCAAAACGAATACGTCCTGTTATGTTTTCGTCAATATCCCTGAAGTGACTCTTAATCCCCGTCATATGGTTATTTTCACCATTATCTAAGTACCATATGCTTGTATCCGTTGTAGCATACTTTCCGGGTTGAATTTGTCCTTCATTCAACCAAAACTTCTATCGTAGTTTTAGTTTTAATGAGTATTGTCATTAATAGTGATGGTTTCGTCATCTTCTACGATAAGGTTCGATTGTTCCTGAGTTGTCGATGATTCTTTGCAGTCTTTTCTAAAATGTCCAAATTTCCTACACTTGTGACATTTTATTTTTCTCATATCCCACTCACACTTATTCCTATTTGACTTTCCTTTGTGAGTCGAGCTTTACTCATTTGAGTCATATTTGTTTCTATTTCTTTGCCAGTTTCCTCGTGAAAATGTGAATTCACCTTCCGCTTTTATTAATCGCCTTCCTTACCTCGAGTGTTCGCCATTGCAATAGTAAGTTTCCTGGCTTTTCCACTTGATCCCTAAACTTTTCCGGAGTTAATACCCGTTTCCGATCAAATGCCTTGAGTTTTCCAACGATCTCGTCTAGGGTAATATCGTCAAGATCATTTGTTTGTTCTATGGATGCTACTATTTGAATGAACCTATCTGATGTGGAATCTAATAGTTTTCGCACTAATAGTGATTCATCTAAAGTTTTCCCTAATTCATTTACGCCTTAGAGCATAGCCGTTAGTTTAGCCGTAAATGCATCCATCGTTTCGCTTCTTCCATTCTGAAGTGTTTGGAAAACCTTCAATCATAATGATTAACCGTGCTTTCTGCACTCGTTCCATCTCCAACATGTATCAGTTTTAATCGAATTGCCCCATAATTCCTTTGCAGTTTCACAACCTGCTACTTGTAAAATCACATCCTTGCCTTCAACGCTTTATATTGGAAGGCCGTCGTTGCCTTTCTTCTTATCATTCTACATGCGTGTACTTCCTTAGGTTACTATCGCTTCCAATAAATTCAATGCATCTAATATAATCTTAATTTGTATAGCCCAAACGGAGTAAGTCTTTGTTGGTATTAGTCAATTAGGGCATGTAATATTGTCGATTGTGTTCTACGGGTTTTTAGTGGTGTTCGAAGTGCTAATCATTATCGTCACCAGCCGATCTTATATGTGCTTATTATCTCACCTCCTAATCGTAACTAGTATGGGTATAACCTTACTGCTACGGGAACATGAAATAATTTATCAGGAATCCCTCAAGTACAATACGAAAATAGTATTTCCTATAACTAATAATATGAAACAGAAAATCTTAGAGGATTTGATTTCTAACCGTAATGAATGATGTTAAAAACAACTGTATCCCTTTGTGTCGGTATGTAAGTCGATTTTACCCACAACGTTTTCTTCTTCTTTCCCTTGTTTACCGCCTGTACGATCATCAACCTCCCAACAAAAACTAGTTGCCTTTCTGTTTGATGTTTTACCCAAGTTGTTTGTTGTTTGCCTCGTTTTTGTTTGTTGTCACATATTGTCGTATTTTCCAAAATCGCTTCCACCAAAAGTATACGTACATCATCGTTTCTTTTTCTTTTCCTTTTCGTGTCCGGTCTTCAACTAGCCACTGCCGCACAAAAGTTTCTCTGGTCTCACGCTTGTAAGCACAAGCGTTGTTATTTTACCTTTCCTTCGTGCGCTGTTCAACAGCAGTCACCTACAAACACATACCCACACGCCAAAATTTTCTCCACCAAATCGTTTGGTTTACTTCTTGGCCGTATATCCGCTTCAATCTGTTTTACGTGTTCCTCTTCTACTCTTCAAGATAGTACGTTGAGCAAGTTGTTTCAAGCACTTGCAACTTCGTTGGTCTGATCGTGCATCTACTCATATCCAACGTTTCCAATTGTTATTCAGGTTTCGTTGTTTGTTTAACAACGGTTTCCACCGAGACCTATTTCTTTCCCAGCGTGTTTGTTTCTTCTCGTTTACTTATTTTTTAAAATCAAACGAGCGTATAATCAACGTAGGCTCTGATGCTAAAAAATTGTTGTCCCAATCAATATAAGTTGCGAAGTAATTTACTGAATAATAATTGTATTAATTGATCGATTCATTCAACAATACAGGTGCTCGCGTTGATATAAGTTCATAGCGTAACCATTGTGACTTTTCACCAATTAGGTATAACTTCCTGTAACTAACTTATATAACTACCTCAACCCTATTCGATTTATTAACTAACTACTTAACAAGTTATTTAGCCCTTTTTGCTGGCCTTAGGATTATTACATAAGATAGGCAGGAGCCAAAAGTCGAGATTATGTCCACACCATCCTTGGCAGTACTCCGTGCACACAAGTGCACGCCTCAGCTGAAATTACTCTTGTATGGCGTCCAAGTAGAGCATTTTCGTGAAAATAAAATGATAATATACCAGTTAATACCAAGACTGCTATTCATCGATTTCAGGCAATATACACTAATTACAGTCACCTTATAAGGCTTGCAAAACTGAGTTTTATGGTGTTGCAAATTGGGTGATTAATAAACAGCGCATGAAACAAGGTATAACTTTAATGTTTTTCAAAATTGCCGATTGACCGTCAGCTATCAAATTATCCTAAGTTTACCCAATTCCACATAATTATTGATATCGCCCCATATGTATTATATACTATAGATATAAGAACTACTTTCAAGCAGATGAAAATTGCATGCAATGATCATGTTGAAAAATGACATATCAATTTTCCCTCTTCACACATGGTAGATTTTAAAAATGAAATTCCATATTTGAATGGTGGTCAACTCATACTGTATGTTGGGAATAATCAACATTTACAGAACTTGTAAAGCTAATGAACTTACAGTCAGGAGATCGAGGCCCGCTTGATCAAGTGTTGGGACTACAGTTGCAAGGTCCTGAAAATTCAAGGATGATCCATTAACTATCAAAGAGCACATAATCCTAATTAAAGATTGCAGATTTATCACCTGTGCAGAATACTTTGGAAAAGTGGATTTATAGTCAGGTAGAGAAGTCACTCCAGGCCATGTATCTTCTTCGGGAGTTCCCCAATATTCAACAAGAACAATCAAATATTAATTTAGAGTGAAATGATTCATGTGGCATAACATATATCTATGTGTTTGAGTTTGTATAAATAAACTAAAGAAATGCCGTAACATGAATCTCTTAAAATGTGGTCATTGGATCGATCGTGAAGAATCTCCCGTAAAGAGTCCTATTTCGATACACTATCTCAGCAAATATACATACCAATCGACTATATACAGCAGGAGTGGAATATATATGTGATCCCATGAAGAATCTCTGGTGTCCTATACCACATTGTCATACACCTAGACAGTGCACATAGTATATATTTATTACATAAACTAGAACGTGGAATGGATCACAGCTTTTGGTCAACATAGTGTAATTTAATTGCCCATTCACATTTTATCCAATTTTGTAAACTTATAAAATTACGTTATTACAATGAAAACTCAATTTATATAATAATATGATAAACACCTCGAGGGTTAACATCCTTACAGGACAAGTTAAGGCGCGGCCAGCCCATAGTCCGCAAGCTTAATAACGTTATTAGTTGCATCTATCAATAGATTCCCAGGCTTTAGGTCTCTATGCAGTACTCGACAAGAATGACAATAAGCAATAGCACGTAACGTTTGATATAGGAACCTCTGAAAGTCGAAATAAAAATGAGAAACGCACATAAAATGTGAACTTATAAACGCAAGGTTGAGAGTCCTGGAATTACTCACTTTTACAAGATGAGGAGGATCCCCTTGGCAAGAATCCAAGTTTCTCCTGCACGTCAACAGACTAAGCTATCTCAAAAAACTAGATACAATTATGCCAACCACAACGTGTCCCAAGTAACCTACACCAACCAAAAATAATTCCAAATAAGACATCGCACAATAAATGGGGATAGCGTCAAATAAATCACTAAGCCACCAGATATAAGGTAACTACTTTGAAGCCACCCAGACAATACATTTTGTTTCGAGTTTGTTGCCGATCCAGCATGTTCAGAAACGATATATATAAAATCACATTATCGCTTCAAACTTATAGAGAATCTCCCACCGTAACTAGATTTCTATAGTGATTATATTATTAACCACTATCTCCATAAGAAATACATATTGATTCTTTCGTCCGTTTCTTGTGATGACCTTTCGTTATCCAAAATTGTGGTTAATATCTTTGTTTCGAATCTGGAAAGAAAAAAAAATGCCCTAACCCTTTGTTTTTTTGGGGGTTATGATTTTTCGATTATTGTTTCTGGGTGAAACCCTTTGTTGCCGGTGATTAAATCACTTGGTGGCAATTGATGGATTTGCCCAATACGAAAAACTGTTTATACAAAAACACAGAGATGATTTATGATTTGTGTTTGTGATTTGCAAGATGTTTTTCTGGAAAAATTTGCTGCGGTTTTCTTTCTTGATTCGAAACGAACACAACACGGTATATGATGATTTTGGTTTAATCAACCAAAGGCTCTGATGCCAAATGTTGGATCGAATTATCTAACCTTCTAATCAAAATATACCAAAGTAATAGTTTTTCTATTAATCAAATTTCTGTCATCATCTTTTTACAAGTATGTAATCGAGTTCTATATATAAGAAATGAAAGGGTGCGTTCTAAAGGTTGTGTCGGTTGATGAACCGATGCATCCCTTGGTGAAATAACTGTAAAACGGTTATGTAACCGCTTTTCTATAACTGCCATATTTGACAGCGGGTATGATTACCCATTGGGTTGGGTTTGACCCGATTTGACCCAATATTCTCCCTCCTAATCATAAGCGCTGTGGCTTAGATCTTTTAGTCCTATGAGCTGTCTCATGGTTAAGAATTTGATCTTCGGGAGTGCCTTTGTGAGTATGTCTGCTTTCTGGTATTCTCCACTTACGAATTCGACTTGTATGTCTTCTCTTTCGACGCATTCTCTAATGAAGTGATACTTCGTGTCGATGTGTTTGCTTCTTCCATGAAATACTGGATTCTTCATAAGTGCTATTGCAGACTTGTTGTCAACTTGTATTGTAATCTTCTCTTCTTGAGTGTGTGTAAGCTTGCTTAGTAATCTTTTTAACCATAATGCTTGTGTTGCTGCTGCTGTTGCTGCGATGAATTCTGATTCACATGATGATAATGCTACAGTGGCTTGTTTTTGTGTACTCCAGCTGATTGGTGATTCTCCATAGTAGAATATTATGCCGGTAGTTCCTTTTCCTTCTTGAGTGTTGACTCCGTAGCTACTGTCGCTGTATCCATGTATCTTGTTTCCTCCGTTATGCTTGTAGGTGATTCCATGATCCTTTGTTCCTTTTACATAGCGTAGTACTTGCCTTATAGCTTTCATATGTTGCTCTCTTGGTTCTTGCATAAAACGACTAAGTAATCCTACAGAATAACTTAAGTCGGGTCTCGTGTGAAGCAGATATCTTAAGCATCCAATCAAGCTTCGATATTCGGTTGAGTTGACCATTGTTCCTTCTGTAATCTTTGTTAATCTTGTGCCTGGGTCCATTGGTATCAATGTCTCGTTGCAGTCTATCATTCCAGCTTCCTTTAAGATTTTGCTTGCGTATGCTGATTGCTTTATCGATATGTCACCATTGGTCTGTGTGACTTCTATGCCTAAATAGTAGGCTAATAATCCTAGATCGCTCATTTCGAATTTTTCTTCCATTTGAGCTTTGAACTTGTCAATTTCCTTCTTTGGTGTGCCGGTAATGATTAGATCATCTACATAGACTCCTATTAGCAGTATCGAGTCTTTTGATTTCTTAGTGTAGATGGCTTGCTCCAGTGCGCATTTCTTGAAATCTAATGACTTCAATGTGTTGTCTAATTTTATGTTCCAAGCACGTGGTGCTTGTCTTAGTCCGTATAGAGCTTTTATAAGTCTATAGACTTTTCCATTGTCTTGTCTCTTTATGAATCCTTCGGGTTGTGTGACGTATACTTCTTCTTTTAAATCTCCATGTAGAAATGCAGATTTTACGTCAAGGTGATGTACTTCCCATTTATTGTTAGCAGCTATGGCAAGTAATAATCGGATAGTTTCCATCCTTGCTACAGGTGCGAATACTTCTTCAAAGTCTATCCCATGCTGTTGTATGTAGCCTTTTGCTACTAATCTTGCTTTATGCTTGATTATATTTCCATTAGCATCTTTCTTGGTCTTGAATACCCATTTTAAGCCTATTGCTTTATGTCCTTTGGGTAGAGTGGTTAACTCCCATGTATTGTTTCTATTGATGGAATCTAACTCGACCTTCATTGCTTCAATCCATTTTTGATCGCTTGATGCTTCCTTGTAGTTCTTGGGTTCATCTTCAACTAATAGTAATTCCTCGGTGTTCTCGTATAAGTCCTTTAATGTTCTAAAACCTCTTAATGGCGTGTGATCAAAGTGTGATGGTGAATCTATGATTTGAATTGAATCATGGTCACTTTGATAGTATGATTGTGTTGAGGTGTTAGGTGTGACTTGGGAATTTACTTCTGATGATCGTGTTGATGGTGTGTGAGGTGTTTGAGAATGTGAGGGAGAGTCTCTAGTTGGTGATGCGTAATCATCATCATCATTATTGTCGGGAAACTCATTATCGTCTTCATTTGGTTGAGTTTCTTGATCAGGATGTTCATTTGTGACTTCAGGGTCTCCTATATTGAAGTTTGTCCATTCAGGTTCGTCATTGGTGTGCTCACCTATATAGTCCTTCCAATCCCATGTTTCATTCTCCTTGAACTTCACATCTCTACTAACACATACCCTTTGTGTTGTTGGATCAAATAAGCGATAAGCTTTCGATCCTTGTTCGTTTCCTAAGTATACCATTTTAATGCTTCTATCATCTAACTTAGTCAGATGTTGTGATGGTACCTTCGCATATGCTATGCAGCCGAAAATTCTTAGATTTTCTAAGTTTGGCTTTCTTTGTTTAATTGCTTCGTATGGAGTGATGTCTTCTAGTGCTTTCGTAGGAACACTATTTAGGATGTATATTGCGTGTCTAACAGCTTCAGCCCAAAAATTTTGTGGCATGTTAGTCGCTTTCAACATACATCTAGTTGTGGACATGATTGTCCTATTCCTTCTTTCAACTACTCCATTTTGTTGTGGCGAGTAGGGTGCAGTAAGTTGTCGTGCTATGCCGTTTTCCTTACAATATTGTGTGAATTCGTTTGATGTGAATTCTCCTCCTCGATCCGTTCTCAACATTTTTAATGTTGTCCTTAATTCATTTTCAGTAGATTTCTTAAATTCCTTGAAAGTATCAAATGCTTGATCTTTCGTACTTAAGAAATATGCCCACATATATCTTGAGTAGTCATCTACTAACAAGAATATGTATTTCTTTCCGGAAGGTGTTGGTGGTGTGATTGGTCCACATAAATCTCCATATACCAAATCTAAAGGTGATGTGGATCTAGCTTTTGCTTTCTTTGGGAATGGCGCTCTGCTATGTTTACCAATCAAACAAACATCACAAATTTGTGTTGTATGTTTAATGGCAGGTATTCCGTGGACTAAATCTCTTTGAGCCATTGATTTTAGTGACTCGAAGTTGAGATGTCCTAGTCTTGCATGCCATAACCATGTATCTTCCTTCAAGTTTGCTAGTAAGCAAACAGGTGTACCTATCCTTAGATTTGCCTTATATAGTCGATTTTTCTGTCGTGTGACTTTCATGAAGATTTGGTTGTCCATGTCATAAAGTCGTAATTCGTCGTCTTCCATTACAACTTTGCAACCAATTTCAGTGAATTGTCCAAGGCTCAATAAGTTGCTTTTCAAGTCAGGAATGTAATATACATGTGATATGATTCTTTGTTTCTCATCATCACATTCTATTATGATTGAACCTTTTCCTTTAATCTCTATATATGAACCATCTCCGAATCTTACTTTTCCACTAACCTTCTCATCTAATTCCTTAAAATGTTCTCTTATTCCAGTCATATGATTACTAGCTCCATTGTCTAAATACCATAGACTATTCATATTCGTCTCTTTATATCCTACATTTTCTTCATGTAGCGAGACCTCTTGCTCTTCAACCTCCAATATGGCCATTAATAAGGTCGGTTCCAAGTCTTCTTCAACGAGATTAGATTGCTCGTTTGGTCTTGTCTTTAAGTGACAGTTAGGTGCAATGTGCCCTAATTTCTTGCATTTATAGCATTTTACTTTGCTAGTATCATAATTTGATTTCTTGAAGTTATTTCTATTATAACTTCTATGAGAGTTTTCTTCTTTCCTCTCTTCCTTAAAGTTCTCATGGTTTCTACCTTGTGAGAATCTAGGTTTTCCTCGTCCTCTTCCTCTAAAATATTTTCCTTTATTCTCATGTCGTGTGAACATTAGTTTATCATGATTGTCCACTTGTTTGCCTTTCTTAAACTTAATTCTTTCTTCATAAGTCTTAAGTCTACCTACTGCTTCTTCTAAAGTCATTTCTTTTAGGTCTGAGTATTGTTCTATAGACGCAACTATTTGCAAATACCTATCTGGTACAGCATTTAATAGTTTACGTACTAGAGTTTGATCTTCAATTGTGTGTCCTAAGTTGGCTGCTTTATTTACTAAGGTTGTTAGTTTTCCGGTGAAGGTTTCTATTGTTTCATCCTCCTTCATGTGTAACATCTCAAAATCAGATTTGAGTGTTTGCAACCTAGCTTGTTGGACTCTCTCTTCTCCTATGTGCCTAATTTTCAAGGCATCCCAAATGGCTTTTGCAGTTTTGTGTTTAGTGATTTGAAGTTGTTGTTCTTCTGGTAAGGCTTGATAAAGGAATGCAATAGCAGTTTTATCTTTTTTATTATCTGCTTGGGTTTTATCGTTGGGTTCTATTGTTTCCCATAAACCGTTTGCTTCGAGGATAATTTGCATTCGAATTGCCCATAGTGAGTAATTCGAGGGTTTTAAAATTGGACATTGGAATTGTGGTGTACTTGTAGTACTTACTTCTCTTTTTGAAGTATCTTCAGTTTCTTTTGTCATATCTCTAAGATATCTATTAAAATCTTCCAAATAAAAATTCCTAACACTAAGTGTGTCGAATTTATGGTGAGTACTCAAATTTGTGTGCCTAAAGGCTATCTAACGTAACGGGGCTAGTTTTGTTCTAAAAACTACCCTTGGAGATTTTATATTCTAAAATGAATAACCTAAGGTTAATTACTCCTTAAAAATTATTCTATAAATATAGTAAGTAATATTACTATATTTTTTTCTCGGGTTCTAGGCAAAAGTTACTAATCTAGAATTATCGTGGTAACTTTCGTATATAGCCTAAAACTGTTATCTATATAAAAAAACTGAAAAATTTATATAGACAAAATAATAAAAGGGAAAAGTTGAGGGTTTTAATTGCAAAACCTCTTAGGTTAAATAACCTAGTTGCCCTTTTGTTATATTGGACCGCCTCTCTTTTGTTTGCTGTGGAGATTCGTGTGTGTTCTCCTTGTGGCGTCCTGATACTAAGTCTGTTCTTTTGACTCTTTGTTGTCTGGTGGTTTTCTCCACCGGTTGAGATGGCGATGGTGTTCGCTCTTCTTCTCCTTGATGTGTTCGTAACCACGGACTCCTTGATCCTTTTGTGCGAGATCCTAGGGTTTCGAAATTAATTGGGGATCTTGTGCGCCTATTAATTTGGGGCTTTCTGGATAAGTGGAATCAGTGAATGATTCTAATGAGGGATTGATTCAATCGAATCTTCAAACAGGTGTGTTTGTTCCCTTTTCTCGATGATCTAATTTTCTGTCTTTTATTTGATTTTCGAATCTGTGTTTCTGGCTGTTTTGCAAAAACTGGAAAAGTGGCCTTTTTTTTATTCGAAACTAGGCAGAAAATGAAAACGGTATATGATGATTCTTGGTTAATCAACCTGGCTCTGATACCAATGTTCTACAGGTCTTAACCTGATCGAATTTCTAATGCAAAATATATATCAAATGTAAAGTTTCTATTGAATCAGAATCATACATACACACAAATTTGTTCTTTATAATTGTTCCTATTTATAGAATCTGAAAAGGTGTGATCTAAAGGTTGTATCGGTTCAGTTTGAATCGTTGCAATGGTTCTGGTGAACCGTTGTGACCTTTGTGAAATAACTGTCATTTGACAGTTATTTAACTGTCTTTGACAGTTGGGTTGGGTTTTGACCCGTTTGACTTCTATTGGGTTTTCCAGCAGGTTTGGGATTAATCCGGTTGATTGGGTTTTGACCCAACAAAATTTTGCAAATTCCAACTCTGCATTTCTTGTCATGGTCACATTGTCAATCGTTAATTCGCTCAAATGCTCGAACGAAACATCAGAATAATCATTAGGTGTAAAGGTGTCCCTCTCAGATTTCCGAAGATTATGTTTGCTTATCTACATTGTTTCTTATGTTAGTCTATTTTTACGTAAGAACCAAGACAAATTCAAAAAGATACAATATAGATTATTTATGTTATTTACCTTCACTAAACGTCTCTCCAAGTTTGGGGAGCTTCTTATTAGAATACCAAGTGTAGGTATGTGCTCGTCATCTTAACTGAAACACATATCCTCAATACAAATGCATCTGAGATGGACTAAGGCGGTGCGAAGCTTTTGTGGATCTCCGTGTATAGAAGGATAACACTTTAACAATATAATACCCAAAAGAAATGCAATAATAAGTCATAAGCAAGTTTTTTTTAGTTAGATCAGCAGTATAATATGTTGATAAATAACATTATTACCTCCTATATCTGAGTGCTAATAGACAGATTTTCAATCCTTGGTAAACATTCAAACATGTCAAAAATGGTGGAGGTGAAGTTAAAATGGATACCATCATCTATGTCTGGATTCAGCAGCTGCACGAACATGTTTAATAATCAGATATGGTCACGGTCTCAAGTGACGGTCACTTTGATAGGAAATAAACAAGATTTTCTATAGTGATTGTTAAGTCTTCCAAATGTAAAGGTTTTAAGTCACTACAAGAAAAGAAAAAAGGGCTTTAGTGACAAGAATTGAGTGACGACTTTTATTTTTTGTCACTATTCGGTGACGATATAATTTATGGTCACAATTTCTCGTCACTGATGAAAAGTCAGTGACGAAACTTATAAATGGTCACTTTGTAGTCACTAAATTACATGTTAGGTATTTTTGATATAGAGTAGTGACGAAATTTTGGTCACCATTTCACACATTGCTAATTTTATAAAACGATTAAAAATAAAGGCATTTACGTATATACTCATTAAAACTTGCATATTCGGGTATATATATCCGAAAATTGTAAACACTATCACACGATATGAATAAAAAACTTGTATTGTAAAAAAATATGAAATTTGCAAATATTTAACTTTGTTCAATGCAATTCTCCTCTAAACATATTAATATTATTTGGATAATAAACTTTCAACTAGGGGTGAGTATCAGGTCCGACGGAAAAACTGGACCGGACCGAGACCATTTGAGCCCAAAACCACAAGACCGAATGTGTTCCGACCGGTCCGGTTCTTCGGTCGGTCTGGTCCGAGAAGGCATTATTGGACTAATCTGGATCGAAGACCGAACATGAGGTAAAGTGTGAACCGATGATCGGACTGAAATATGTTTAGTCCGATCGATCTGATCGAGGCCGGTTTTCCGGTTCGGACCGATCCATGGTCTAATGCTCACCCCTACTTTCAATACAATATTATTTTTCATTTATATGTAAGAATTTTAAAAAGTTAAATAAAAAACATGTAAGAAAAAATAAATTGCAAAAAAATAGTACAAGAAGAAATTTTTTACTTAGAAAAAATAACTTATAAAATTCTTTTTACTTATTTCAAAACACCTCCACCCACTATTCACCCATCATCA
>BQNB010038837.1:0-21361 GCA_026074375.1 Tanacetum coccineum | reverse complement strand
ACCACACACATATACAAACACTCCTTCTTCTTCTTTTTTCTATCTCTTCTCTTTTCTATCTTTTCTCTCTAATAATATGGATACTTTTCTTTTCCATTTTACCAAGCCTCCGGATCATTGTTCAAAGGGTGAATCTATGTTATCATTTCTGTACATCATCCTTATATCCTTGGGATTTGACTTGTCGGGGTGATGGTTATATTATTGATCGGGTCTTTGCCCACAAGAGTAGTATCTTCATGTTAGGCCATACCCAGCCCAACGGGTTAATCCCAACCCTTTGTCACTCTTGACAGTTACAAAAAATAGTTACTAGGCAGTTACAAGAGAAGAGTCACAATGGTTCAGGAACATGAACCATTGCAACACTTCAATCACGCCTTTTCAATTAGTATATATATCCAAATCATATATATTTAGAAAGATGATGACAGAATATTGATTATTGTAAAAATACAAGTTTAATTCAATTCATATTTTGTTATATTGTGATTAAGTTAGAACATCGATCCAAAGTTAATTTCTCCAACACTTCATTGCATGGCTGGCTATGAAAAATTACTGGCCTTGACGGGTAAACTAGTAGTAATATTCTTCAACTGTTAATTTCACCTACACACAATAAATGATATTCTAATTTGTCGAAATTTTAACCTTGCAGTTTGGTTAATATGGCTCTTAGTGGATATATCTACAAAGGTACCTTATAAAGAATCTTGAGTGCCTGAAATATTTATATGATTATACAATTCGTGATGCTATTGCTTCTATTGCTTAGTTTTATTATGGCGAAGATGTCCACCAAACTAGCTTTGTCAACAATGTTGAAGCGTAAGATCATTTCTTTTAATATATTATATATTCTCATACTTAGAGGAGTGGGTCAAGTCAGAGTCAAAACAGGAATTTCTTGTACGGGCCTGGTTGGGTTGACCCGCAACACCTCCTTTCTTATTTTATAGGCGTTTTTAACACCACAAATTGCAAAATAACCCAAACAGAACACCAATGCATCTTTTTATGATCTATATATAAATATGTTTGTTGGACTAAAACATGAAAAGTTAGAAACTAGGTTGGTTTTCTATGCAAATAACACATAATATAGGTAATCTTTATCTGAGACGCTTGGACATAATAAAAATATAATCCGACCTAAATGCAGGTTAACCTGATTCTCTAAATTGCAAAACTGCTATTTGTTGCAGGTTGTACAAAAGGTTACATAAAAGGTTTACCTCAAAGGCTCAGGAAAACTTGTTCAATGCCATCCAGACAAGTATAGTGTAAATGTAAAACAAGTACCATAATAAGCCTTGGGGTGGCAATATTCTGTTTGCTTACTTTTTTTCGATCACACAGCTTGCTGGCCAATAAAGCCAACCATATTCTCTTGTGGTTTGGGAATACGTCGCGACTGTCAATCTTGAAAGCTGGCTATACCTTTATGTTAAGAAATAGAGTAATAGATTGCATGCCGTTAGTTAAACCTAACAATGGCCTCGTCATATGAAGTTTAACTGAGCGACGTATAGATGCAAATGGAAATATTCTAACTGCCGGCTTGATATGAATACATTCTCGGTTTCATTCCTAACCGATTCTTTACCTAACCCTAGCACTCCAGTAATTTCCGTGACCTGAAAAAATCATTTGTGTATAATGGCGGTCATGTCAAAAGCTCAAAAGGCGCACGTCCAAAGGATCTTGACAAACCTGTAGATAAGTTGATGTTTGTATGTACCAAGGATGCAACGTTATATGTATATGATGGCTATGATTATCGGACGCTCAACTCTAAACCAGTGCAATTAAAAAAGGACACAACTGCTATATCCATGCACGTTATAGGTAAGTATGACAAGTCTAGGCATACTTCGCGATATTTTATTTACAGCTTGTGCTATATTAACTTATGAAACCAATGTTACACATATTCTTTCAGAGAGGCATAATTCCGTAGTTGAGCCGGTGCAACAAAAGGGGTCATCAAAGTCAACCAAAGATGTTGCAGCAAAAAAGGAACCTTCTACTGAAGTGAATCAACCAAAGAACGAACATCTTTCTCAGCCCGAGAATACAAATTCTGGACAGAGTGCAATGGATTCACTTGTTTTACTTTGTTGCAAGGACGCTCTGTGCTTATACCCTTTAAAATCTGCGGTTCAGGTGTGGCTATATCAAATGGGTTAAGTATCGGGGTTTGACCCGTCGGATAATTTTTCTTATAAGATATTAACTCATCTTAGAGGTTGTAAGCTTATAAGTGCACTTTGGGCCATCCATTTCATTAATAATAACTCGTGTTTTGTTAGGGGAACGATAAACCACTGCCTAAAGTAAAACTTGAGAAGTCTTGTTGTTGGACTTCAACTTTGAAAAAAAAAACGATAAAACTTGTGGATTGGTGTTACTCTATCAATCTGGATAAATGGAAATCCGGTCTGTATATTTTTCTTTCTCACACGCATACAAAAAGAAATACTATCTAAATGTGTATTGAATTTGGTACGTTGACACTTATCTTTATGCAGATCTTTGCCCGACCTAGAACTGGTGAAAGTAAAACCTCTTTAATGTCGATATTAAGGTGGAGTTTCAAGGCCAATATGGAGAGGACTCTGAGTTCTATGGAGAATGGACAGATTGCCATGGTATTATTCTGGAATTGCTAGAGTTTTTCAAACAGCACAAAATCTATAAATCTTATAAATTTCGTTCTTATGTAGACGAATGGATCAGAAGTGGCGTTTCTCTCTCTACTGGAATGATGGTGATAATATCAGGTATCATGGCTTTATGTTAGGACACTCAAGCTGCAAGCAGTCACATATAAGACGATACCCATGACGTGATTACGTTTGTTTCTGTAGGGATTTGGAATCTTTGCCTTCTCTTCACGATAAAGTGCTTGCAGCTGCACTAGAGGCCGCGATTAACAGTTCCCAAAATCAAAAGAAAAAACAAGTTGAAATTCTGTGTAATTATGTCTTGCTCGCGACTAATAATTTGCTTATCCATCGGTGGTAATATTGACCGGTTAATTGACACAGGGTGTCCCTGGAGCACTTGCTCATATACTTAAAGGATTTAGACCAGGAAAAGCAAATAACGACATCAACTTTCATGAAGATTTTAAATAAGGTTTTGGCAATCTGGACTGAATCTTTTCAAAGGATCCATTTCCAGATCCGCTTGAAAGTATTGCAAATGATCAGGAAGATGTAGAGCTTGATATAGGTAATCAGAATTTTCAAAAAGGCCTTATTTCTAGTGCAGATTTTATTGGTTTAACGTTGAATTTTTGTATAAACCAGTAGCGTCTCTAAAGCAAATTACAAGTATATATCAATGCATATGACATAGAAATCGATGAACCTGTATTAGTAGTACCTACGTCATCACATACAAAACAAAAAGAGGAAATCGATGAACCTATATAAGTAGTACGAGTAATGTTTTACATCTTATGCTGCAGGAAAGAGAAGTGACAGACAAAAGTTATTCGATGATGACAATGCTGATCCAACGCCCAGAGGAGATTATTGCTAAATATAGAAAAGCCGGGGTAACTACTAAAGTTATAAGTACTACTAATTCATTGATGATTTAATGAAATTTTTTGTCAACGGGTATCTACTGGATCTTGTTTTACCGACTTTGTCCAGAATGACGCTTCTTCTGCAGCTGGAGAAGCAAGAAATAAGCTTCTAGAACAGCAGGAATTATCATGTAGAGATAGCATGTGATACGTTTTATATAATAAAATGCAATATCATTAGTGAATAATTTGTTTCTTTTGTTATATTAAAGTTAACCTTTTTCTCGTGTTATGTAATTTCAGAGAATTAACAGAAGGACTCAAGATTTAAGCAATAAAGCCGAAGACTTTGCATCCTTGGCACAAGAACTTGTTAAGGCAATGGAACGTAGAAAGTGGTGGCAAATATGATCAATTTTTGCAGCAAATCCATTTCCTGGCCGTATTTATTCCAAGCATAAGCAACGGATACACACTACAGTTTTCTCACATTGCAACCATTTGTGGCCGAGATTTTATGAAGTTTGTTTCAAGCATATATATGTACTATATACAAAGTTAATTAACCCAAAGATTGCGAACAATGTTTAGTGTGTATCATGTATATTATGCGTGGTTGCTACGTACCGCACTACTACTAACTTGGCGTGTAGTCTTGAAAAAGGTTTACCGCGAAACCATTGTATTTAACATTTTAACTTTATGATGTAACCCGAAAACTTGTACATTGGTAGTTGTACTATTTGTTTTTAAGTATGAAAAGACGATTGTGCTTGTAGAAAATGTAGACTAATCGGGTCGGTTTTCTGAGCTTGTTTGTTCTTAAAACCACTTGTATTTATGTCTCAATCCCAGCTTATGGTAAATGTTTTTGTGTGATCATAATCACAAAAATCAATTCAAAATGAAAACAGAAATAGGCAAAACCCAAAGCAAAGCAAACGATAATAAACAAAATATTGAAAATAGGGCAACCTATTTTTGCGACCTATCCAATCATTTTTTCATAGAATTTCTGAGATCTCGGTATGCAGTGGCAATATTTAACTGTTCAGACCTCCCAAGATTAGGGACTTTCTTACTCATTCCCGTGGTGTATCTATCTTTAGTTATATGAATAAAGTTGACGATCTGAAGAAGTTGATCCTCATTATAATCAATTTCTTTTGAGTCAGATTGCTGTTCTAAAAACTCTTGAAGGTCCCGTGTAAAGGAATTCCATTTATCCTTCATATAAAGATCTACTTCGTTGATCATGAAATTCTCATCATCGACTCCCGCCTTTTTGGCAAGCCCAGAAATTTTTAGTTCTTTCATGAGGTGGAAGTTTCTATCAATGAATTCATGATATTCCCCTTCAACATATTCATCATCTAGTTCATGGATCTGGAGTTCTTGGATCGGTTGTTGTTGTTCTTGGATCGGTTGTTCTTCAGCAAGTTTCTCATAATTTTTAGGTCTGAGAAGATATAAAAATACATGTCAGAGAAGCATGGCAATATTATAAGTCAATCAAACATACCATCCAAATTATTGCTTTGCTTCGTTTATGTAGTAGACGGATTAATTTTAGAAGTGTAGAGTAAAAGATACGTTATATATATATATATATATATATATATATATATATATATATATATATATATATATATATATATATATATATATATATATATATATATATATATATATATATACGAACATAAACAAATAAATAAACATAAACATGCAAACGTATAGTGAGAGCAATGAAATTGTAAACTTCTTTTTTCTTTATTTCTGGTTTACATAATTTTACTACACACACACTCATCAATAATCATTGAAAAAATCAAAGTTTTTATCGTTGATTAGGTTTGCTTTGTCTTTGTCAAGTTCAAATCATTTTAAACATGATAATAAGTGGAGTAGAAACACATACCCTTGGTTATTTTCAGTTGTCCTCTTCTTCTTCTTGTTTCCCATTTTTACACTAGCTGGAAGAAATAAGAAAAGAAAATGTCAAGTAACTGCATGTGACCCAAAAATGAATCATGTGTACAAATTAACATGAAGTGATACTATGTGTAAAGTATAAAACCATATAATTGTTAACCAACATAAAAACACTTGGTATTTAAGTAACCGATCGAAGGCATATAAGATCGAGAACTGTTATGCATGCATGCATGCATATATGATCAAGTAATTATTAACAAACCCTCTCCCTCCACATTTTCATGTTTAAACCATGCATGCAAAGAAGCCAGTTATACCTTCTCACGACAGGCAACAAACCCGCAAATCGATACCCAAATTAAAGCAACCACAGATTATAGTTAAGGGTTTTGTGTTTTCTTAAAAAATGGCCAGAGATTGGGGCTTACGCAAACAACATTTAAGGTAAAAAAAATTTAAAAATAAATAAGGATTGTTATAGTTTTTTTCCTTACCTTAATTAATTACAGCGATCAAAAGAAGACAGGAAACCGATCGAGAGATATTTGTTGTGTTAACATTGTAGATATAGAATTAAAACTAGCTAATTTGCGCGATAAGTTAATGATATCATATCGATCGATCTTTCCAGCATATATGCTATTTGTATAAGTTTATCATATCATAATAAACTTACAAGTCTCAAAATAAGCCGCAAAATTGGGGCTTATTTTGAGAATTATGGATTTATAAATACACTATTTCGATGGACGGGTTAGTTTTACAATTTTCATATGTGATCTATCAAGTACAACAAACTTCTATCAAGTAGAGTGCCAAACTGCCAATGGACAAGTTAGTTGCATGACCAGTTCAAAATATTAGTGGCCAAAAATATGTCACCTAACACTTGACAAGCCTGTATACATCCCCGAGTCGCGTATGGCCTGAGAAAGCCTTTCAGTCTCCATATGTCACCTAACAGTTGACAATTAGAAACATACGATGAGGCAGACACGATCATGTACGAACCGTATTGAATCAAGAAATAAATGCCACATGTCATTCTTGTATTTCCATCTAAATCAATGTAATGTTACATGAAAAAAATAATGGTAACAATCAATAAAAGTGACTAAACTTGCATCAGTAAACTCTATTGATATAGTATCAAAGACTTGATCATTTATCAGAGACTTAGATACCTTATAAGTCGTCGTCCAAGCAAAAAATCAATGTTTGAAACAATAGTCTTTTATGTACTTTTCCCACTAAGTTTAGGATTAGTTTGGTAGTATAATAGGTATCTAACATAATGGTCTTTTTTCAAGCTTGTGATTAGTTCGCCTAGCAGGTGGGAAGGTAGCGGCCATGACTTTTTTGGTTCTCGATAGTACTTCCCGAGCACGGGCGTTGCAGCCTCCGCCTACAAGTAAGAGTAACCATAGTAATCATGAATACATATGCAAAAATATATCAATGTGGTTGAGCACTCTTTGACTTTGTGGGTCAAAGGTAGATCAACGGATTTTTTGTTTTATTGTTAACTTTTCTGTGTTTGTGAGATAGTTTAAATCTTTAAGTTAACCAGTAACCACCACATCAAGATGCTAATGAGATCATATGTATCAAAAATTAACGCCTACCGGTATCACCTTTTGTAAGTACTTAAAGAGCATATTTGACTGAAAAAGTCAAAACTATTAACATCTTTCTGGACTATAACATTGCAACGGCATGTTCATCACATTGCATTAAAAAGTGTTATATTCTTCTAGAAAGCACAGCAGATTCATAAAACAGCCTACATTAGCCACAACCATTTGCAATCATGAATAAACAATCGCGAGAAAAGGGAGTATGCGCAACCAATTAAACCATAAACTCCTAATGAGTTATGCTTATGCTCATTTACACGTTGTCCGCTACCTTATACTATTCGTTTATGCAAATGAGTTATGCTTATGCTCATAGTCAAGACACAAAGAGTAAGATGTCAAAATAAGTGCGAGAACTGCAAGAACTCCTCTAGACCAATCATAATTTTTTAAATATTATATATTTTTATTTAATCCAAAAGGGTATAATGGTAAACAACAATTTTTATATTATTTTTGATTTTTTTAAATAAATCCCCTTTTTAATACCTTAATTTTCAGAAATTTCTTTTTACTTTTATAAGAAATTTTTTAATTTTTGGAATTAAAAAATAATTTTTTTAGTCTTTTTTTTCACTTTCCATGTTTGGAAAAAGAGAGTTACATATGCGTTTTTAGAAAATAATCATTCTATTTAATTTTTAGAATAATTTTTTCAACAAGCATGTTTTTTAATTTTTTTTTAATTTAATTTTTAAATAAATTTTTCAAAACGCATGTTTCTCAAATAGTATGGTGCATATATGTTTTTCAAAATAATGTAATTTAAAACAAACCAAGAACATAAATGTTATACCAAAATCTCGATATCAATTGAAATAACATTAAATTACAAATTTCTAAAAAGCAAAAAATACATGAATTTAATCGATTTATACACGTGCATAATAATATTTAACGCAAACGGACATATGTGCACCCTCATTGTTATCAACATTTTAGAAGTCGAATGTATATGCGTACTCGTAGTCGTCAACATTTTTAGAAGTCGAACATATGTGCACACTCATTGTATTCAACATTTTCAGAAGGCGGACAAATGAGCACACTCGTTGTCATCATTCTTTTAATTCGATTACACCTCATACAAAAAGTATAAAAGTTAGCAACATTAATCTTTATTAGAATAGAATCACAAAGATAAAGATATTTCATAACACTACACGATCATTAAAGAAAGAAAAGAAATAATGAAATCTTGTCATGAACATAAGAAATGCATATACACACATAAAACATATATGCGCACTCTTAAAAACATATATGCACCAACACTCTCATACACACACTCGTATATACGGATTCGTAAAACATATATGCACACTCATAAAATATATATGCACCGTCACTCATAAAACATATATGCACACTCGTACACACGGATTCGTTAATTTGAGGATATTTGTGTTTGTTTGAGGATGTGATTGTGGCCATACATTAATGATCCGTGTGAAAACGAATAAAAGGTAAAGATTTCATGTTGATATGTTGGGTCTAATATAGAGTCTTATGTGGTGACTGACGAGTATTATAGTATTACTGAAATGAGAAAAGAGAGAAATATGTAACAATGCAGATTGAGTAGTTTTCGTCGGGTCATCAGTTCGATTCGGTTCCGAACCGATGCTCACGCTGCCGTGAGTCCACAACATAAGCATACGATCTAGTTACAGTTTGTTTCACCCCAATCAGATCTACTAGTTGCAACTTGCACTTTAACACTATGGGTCCTTTTCTGCCCCCACCACACCCCCACTTCCCTATATAAAAATCTCTATAGATAGGGTTTAAAATCACATTATTATCACAATGGCTAGATTGGTGTTTTCATGTCTTAACCTTTATATATAAACCTCATAACACCAAATCTTTAGCCTATACCCACAAAAATTTTCTTAAAAAACCAACCAAATATCACATTTTTAAACCTTAAAACCCCCTCAAAAAAACCCATCTTTTCAAAATGGGTATTAAATGTTAGTGCTCCTTTTAAAGTCCCATCATTAGATGAGCAAGAAAGATTGAATCTTGATGATGATGATGAAAAAGAATTTGATGCAGGGGTTAAACCAGGGTTTATGCTGACTGAAGTGCTATACCTAAATGAGTTATGTTATGAGGGACTATGTTTTGGCCACTTTTTGTTCTAATTGGTCATGATTGGTGAGTGCCTTTTTCTTTAATGTTTTTGTTTACCAGCTTATTTGATTTCGCCTTATATTTTTCATAAGTCTGAATCATCCGGCTTACTTTGAGCCATATATAAGCTTATTTGATTTTTGGTATTCCTTTTGACTTTTATGGTCAAATTAGCTATTTTTAGGAACAGGAAACAAGGAATGGTGATAAGTAGTCTTTTTTTACGCAGCACTATTTTATTATAAAGAGATTGAAAAATATCAAATGTTTGACTAAAAAAGTCTTAAGGCGTAAAGTTTGAACTTTTGTTATTAACTTTGACTTTCATGTGGCCAAACCGGTTGTATTTAGTATTCAAATTTGATATAAGGAATGATACGATCACTGACGTTTACTATTTTAGAATAAAGAGATTGGAAAATATCAAATGTTTGACTAAAATGGTCAAAATGGGCATGCTTGCGTTAATTTGTGCTTGGTCATGATTGGTAATCTATATTCTAGTTTAGACTTATAATGGCCATTTATCGGGTTTAAAGTTGGTGGAAAGTTTATCTAGATGTTCAGAAAGCAAGATATGCGATGAAGCAATGTTTGAATAAACTACTGCAAATTATAGACTAAAAATAACCATTGTTTGGACGACTACAAGATTCAAAAAGGGTATACTTAAGTTTCCAGATTTTTTGTTGTGTTTACGTTGTTTTAATTTGCAGTGGTCATGGGAGCTTTTCAAGCAATCCAAAGCTAAATATCGTATCTTCTGCATTCTTCTATACTTGTGCCTTATCATGGATGGTATGCTTTTAACTAACTCCACTTTTACTGTCGTTATCTTTCAGTAAGCTAATTTGGTTGTTAGCTCCATGCTCGGACCTACGTGAATGTCAGCGTATCCACACTTATACTTTCACAAATAAATAAAAAACCGTACTAATAAAAATAGAATTTTGTTATTATCTCGTGCATCCCCTGAACTATTTAGAATGTTGGGACTTACCGGAAGGTAATCATAAATCATACTAAAAACATTTAACCTTGGGATAAAGTAATAGTCACGGACATGCACTTTAGCACTTGTGTATCACGAGATGAATAATTAGAGGTACATAATTAGGAAAAAAAAGAAGATATTCTTATCATATCAGATTCATCCAAGAAAACGGTAAATTTGCAATATGTGAACCGAATCAAGATTCAAGAATCATCATATATGTTAGTTGTGATTTTAAGAACTAGTTTTTTCATGAATATAATGCTAAAACAGAGCTCTGCGACTCAACGTGGATGAATGTTACAGGAGAATCAGCCATAGAACACATCATCAAAACCATGGACATGTTGAAAACGATGAATCATGGCACCCGGTATGTTTGATACTTGTAGCATTTTCCGATTGATGTGATTATACTTGCAACTTGTTGATCCCTTATAATAATACTCCGTTTTTTACTCCTATAGTTATCCGAGAAAACATTCAAGATTTTGGATTGGATAACACGAACACTTCGCTTCACCCTCCCTTTTCCAATGCTTGCCTATCCCTTTTACTTAGTAAGTTCGTTTCTTGATCATTTTTCGTCAGCAAGATGATTGTGATACAGTTGTCCTAATGACTTTTGGGTTTTGGCTTTTACAGTGGAATAGATCACCGGGAAAGACTGGTTCACACTTTGATCCAAGCAGTGAATTTGTTTAATGCGGTTGAGAAAAAAGATGTGCTAACGTCAACTATTTGTTGGACAACAATGGCCGCTTTGCTTGTTGGTTTGAACTTCGTTGTTGGTCCAATGCAAATACTAAAACTTTATGGCATTCCCTATTGGGTACTTTTCATATCCCTTATCTCGTATTTCTGTTTTATTGTTTTTGTAACATTAGAATGAGCTTCTAATTTGTGAAAAAAAAGAGACTACACAAAGGAATTTCATATGGATTTTTTGAAATTAGTTCATATTTATCTATCTCTTTTTAAATAAATTCATACACACACTCGTATATAACTAACATTTCAGTGGTTAAAAAAAACATAGTGCACCATTAACAAAAACATAACTACATCATAGTCGTACAACTATACCATGAAACCACCAATATCTTTTAGGTGTATAGTTGATGTTATTGGACGTAGGCTGTTTCAACACATCATACATGATACAACCAAAATAAAAAGAAAGAGTTGCAGCCCTGTAGTTACTCCATAGTTGACCCATTAACCCACTGTGACAACAACGTTTTCCAGGTCAAAACGGACATTTTTCGAGCAATTTTACCCAACGTGTTAAAAAATGCAACATAATGGGAGTGTACTGCAGAAACGTAGATGCGGAGTTAAGACTACAAGCTTAGGTGGCCGTCTTGCAGTAGAAATTAGCACACAATTAAAAGAAAAAACGACTAAATAAGCCGTCGACATTTAGTTTGAATCTGAACCAACTTTTAGAAAGTATCAAAAGAAAATGCAGATCCACATGATTCGTTGGGTATGACTGTTTACCAACACACTATGAAAGGAAATCATTTTTAGTGTTCAAAAAGTCATGAACAGCCCGCAAGTGGTCTGTCTTTTAATTCCAAAAGACGCACAGTTGAAAACAACTAAGCCTCCAGTAATTTCATAATCCCAGTGACCAAAAAGAGAGGACAGCCTAAAAAACCATACACAAATAGCTTAAGATCAAATTACGAAATTAGACCACACACTCATATGTCTTTGATCCTAGTGTGCTAAAACAAGCCAAACCTCATCAAAATCTGTGAAACTTGAAAAAAATGATCCAGTTTGACCAGGGATGGTTCTGTGACAGCACCATATTGCTTCTGTCATTTTGTGCAGCACTCGATCTTCCAGTTTGCGTTCGCGCACTCGACATCTTGTTTTTGTGACCCTTTATCTCAACCATTTTGCTTGCTAATTCCAAATCTCTACACATACGACAACAAACAAGCTAAGTTAATTACTTAATAAACATTAGAAAGTTCAGTGTGTTTCGAAGTAAAACCATTGTTTTGCAGAAATATAGTGTTGTTGGATATGTCAAAGTTGCAAACAGGTCGTTTCGTGAACCAAAAGTCATTTTCATTTATATATACAAAAGTTCAGGGTGTTTGAAGTAAAACCATTATTTTGCAGAAATACATTTCTTGCTAACTACTATCATCAACGGAATCAGGAACCCAGCAAGAAATTAATTCTTCAAAAGTAACAGAGACTTGTCTTCAAAGATGGTCGCTGCTGCTGCTGCAAGAAACAGCAAGGATACCAATGGTTACTTCTTATTGCTGGTGCTGCAACGGCTGAAAGATGGGCTACTTTTAGTCTATAAAGTTGGTAAATATAATTTCAAGTAAGGGTAATGTGGTAATCTAGATCAAATATCCTTAATTAATTTGGGACATCCCGAAAAGGAAAGATGAACAATAATTTTGGGACGGAGGAAGTACTTAGGAAAGCAATTTGATTGTTAATTATGGAAGTAGTGAATTTATGAGATATAATGCCCTGTATATTCCTAAAATAGAAGACACATTATTGTAATATATACAATATGCTCTTGTTTCTGTACATCATCCTTATATCCTTGGGATTTAACTTGTCGGGGTGATGGTTATATTATTGATCGGGTCTTTGCCCACAAGAGTAGTATCTTCATTGCATGGCTGGCCGTGAAAAATTACTGGCCTTGACGGGTAAACTAGTAGTAATATTCTTCAACTGTTAATTTCACCTACACACAATAAATGATATTCTATTATTAAAACTGATAACTCCCTGGCTAGGGTTACAGCAGATTGTGTAAATAGGCTCACAAAACTTAAACAAGCCTAAAAAGACAGATGGGCCATGAGCTAGAACAAAAACAAGTCTAACAAAAAATTAAAAAAACAGAAAAATGTAAATAACTCATAGTAAACGGGGGTTTTGGGCCTCGTTTTTCTCTTCGATTTGAGTTGTCACGGGCCTGAAACGGACTTACGGATCAAAAGTTTTGGCCGTTTTACTGAAGCCCTTTTCTTCAGACGATCTTGGGCTTCTAAAAACAAGTCAGCCCGTTCTTCAATACTTGGGCGTCCATCATTCCCCCTGGGTAGAAAAAATTCACCCTCGAATTCATAGCAAGGTCATCATCAGAAGAGTCGCCATGATAAGGAATCAAGTGCTTCACATTAAAAGCATCAGAACACCTAATATGGCTTGACAATTTCAGACGGTAAGCATTAGAATTAATCTTCTCCACAATCTCCAACGGGCCAATCTTCTTAGTAGACAACTTGTTATACTCTCCAACAGGAAAACGATCCTTAGTCAAAACAGCCCATACAAAGTCACCCTCTTCAAAATCAACATGTCTCCGCTTGTGACCCGCATCTTGTTTGTACTTGGAATTGGCACGAACCAAATTTTCATGAACAGCTTTGTGAACACCATGTAACCCTGCAACAAAATCCTGCACTTTCTTGGGAACAAAACTAGAAACACGAGGAGTCATTAAATCAAGAGGACCACGTGGTTGAGCAGAATAAACCACCTGGAATGGACTAAACCCAGTGCTTCGATTAACAACATGATTATGAGCAAACTCAGCTTGACACAACTTTTGATCCCATGCCTTCACATGATCACCCAACAAACACCTTAACAGATTACCAAGGGACTTGTTAACAACTTCAGTTTGCCCATCAGTTTGAGGATGATAAGCACTACTAAAATTGAGTTGAGTATTCACCATCTTCCATAAACTACGCCAAAAATGACTCAGAAACCTAGTGTCCCGATCAGAAACAATAGAGGAAGGTAAACCATGTAAACGGTATACATCCCTAAAGAACAGCTGGGCCACATTAACTGCATCTGTTGTCTTCTTGCAAGGGATAAAGTGTACCATTTTAGAGAGACGATCAACAACAGCGAATATTGAATCATTACCCCCTTTGAGTATGAGGTAGCCCCAACACAAAATCCATGCTAATATCAACCCATGGCTGCAAAGGAACAGGCAAAGGCATATAGAGACCTGCATTAGTAGCCGTGCCCTTTGAAACCTGGCACACACGACACCTCTTGACATAACGATCCACCTCTTTCCTTATAGTGGGCCAGAAATAAGAAGCTTGCACCAATTGCAAAGTGCGATCACGGCCAACATGCCCCTCATCATGTAATTCCTTAATAATTTGCAAGCGAAGACTTGAATCAGGAATACATAGTTGATTCCCTTTGAAAAGGAACCCATCATGCAGAAAGAAATATGGTTTCTCCCCAGCCTGCACACCCCGCAAAACAACTAAAAAATATGGGTCCACAGTCACCATGTCACGAATGACATCAAGTCCTGAAACATCAACCTGCATTGTTACAAGCAAACCACTCCTCCTGCTTAAGGCATTAGCAGCTCGATTGGAAACACCAGTTTTGTGTTTCACCACAAAAGTAAACTTCTCAAGAAATGCCAACCAACGCCCATGCTTATGGGATACCTTATCTTGAGTACGAATATGCCTTAAGGAATCATGATCAGTGAACAAAACAAACTCCTTATGAAACAAGTAATGGCGCCAATGCTTCACAGCTTAGACCACTGCATAAAACTTCAAGTCATAAGTAGTGTACCTAGACTTCGGCTCTGTTAACTTCTCACTAAAATAGGCAACTGGTCGCCCACCTTGACTAAGAACCCCACCAATAGCAACCTTTGAGGCATCAGTATGAAGCTCAAAAACCTTAGAAAAGTCAGGCAATATCAAGATTGGTGTTGTAGTAAGCTTTTCTTTGACATCCTAAAAAGCCAACTCTGCTTCCTCCGTCCAAACAAATGACTTTCCCTTCATGCAATCTGTCAAAGGGGCCATAATGGAACTAAAATTAGGAATAAATCACCTATAGAAAGAAGCAAGACCATGAAAACTCTGAACTTCAGTAATGGTAGTTGGAGTTGGACACTCTTGAACAGCTGCTACTTTAGACTCATCCAGCTGTATGCCATCTCCAAAAACAACATACCCCAAAAACAAAACTTTAGGGGGCATGAACACACACTTCTTTGTGGCTTCATAAAAACTATCCTTCCGAAGCAAGGTCAAGACCTGCCTCACATGGGTGACATCCTCATTAAAAGAAGCACTATAAATAAGAATGTCATCAAAATAAACAACCACAAACTTGCCAATAAAAGGCCTGAACAATTGATTCATCATACGCATAAATGTACTTGGTGCGTTTGATAAACCAAAAGGCATCACCAACCACTCATACAACCCTTCACGAGTCTTGTGTAACACCCCCAAAATGGGTCGCAGCTGAAATGATATTCCAGGGGCATTAATTCATAATATCATTGCACAAGTCATGAGAGAACGACCTCTAAGTGTCGTTTGAAAAGTAATCTTGTATTGTTTAGACTCCAATGCACATCAAGCTAGCACCTAGCACTTAAGTGCCTGAGAAAACATGTTTTAAAACGTCAACAATAATGTTGGTGAATTTATAGGTTTATAAATTAAATGAGGCGGATAGCAAGATTTCCCTATAATAGAGTAGAAGTTACAATATCACAAAAATGTATTACGAAATGCACTAAGCTCATGACACTAAAGCTCAACAATGAATGTATATCAAATACAAGAAATGAATGTGCCCAATGTAGATGCTCAACCCGTAGCATCTATAATGATCTGAAATGGTATATGTTCGTTACCGATGATAGCTAATCACCCGAATGGGGATGTTAATTCCTAATAGATCTATTCATAACATTCGCGCTTACAATCCACGATGATGGACATAGTGGGTTATAGCTACTTAGGCAAACTCGTAATATTTTATTTAAAATGTACTTGCATCCATCTTGTAAAACAAACATGATCTCATCCCTGAGATTTGATAAATGATTGAAAAGAGGAAGGTAGGGACTATAAACTCACCATGTGTAATAAAGTGTTCTAGTAATACAATACGGATAATGATGCATGAAAATCGAGGCATGGAAGTCTGAACCATAACCTAATGTAAATAATATAGGTTTAGACTCAAATATGCAATGCGAATAAGTTTTATGATGTTTTAGCCCTAATATGTGCATGCGTTTAGTTTAGAATGTAAGAATAAACATTTTCTAGAAATTTCATTTTTGGTCAAAATCGATCAACTTTGGCGGGTCATAAATCCCTTGTTATTGACTTGACAAACACAAGGTCAAACTTTTTAGAATCTCGGCCACGAGATCTATAAAAGAGTTAGTTTGAGTCTTTATCCCGTTTGGTCTTTAGATGCCTTAAAAATCGTGTCAAAGGAACTCGTATCGAGAATTAAAATAATTATGTTTTTATAGTTATAAATATGTTGTCTTTTGAAAACATTTAACACAATATTAATAGCTCGATAATGAATCTTAAAACAAACTGAAAATTCATTCAGAGAGATGGCCAGGTGGTCTTTAAAAGTCGTGTTTTGAGTTTTGTAAAATAACCAGTTTTGCACGCTTAAAAACGAGGCCAAAGTGATGTGTATGATATAGTTGCTACGATAAACAGTGATTCGCGATAAACAGTACCCACACTGCACTATTCACGTTTTACACGCCTAACTTCAAGCTCTCGTATCTCATTCGCTATAAATCCGTTTTTCGCGATTTTTCTTTCTAATCAAAGTTTAGCTGGCCCTCTCTCTTCCTTCCCCCCTAGTTCGATCATTAGCAGAAAATTTTAAAGGATGAAAAATGATTCTAAAACTCTGAGATTTTGTCTTGTAAAATAAAGGATGTTTAGTTTGATTTTTAACATATTTTCATCTCGTGATAACTCACTCGTTTCTTAATCATTTCACTCGATTCCAAGGGCTTCGGATAGCCCTCCACCTTCTCTATAAGGATCAAGCATTACCCGATCCAAAACCAAGTTATAAATCGTTCGAATGAATCAAAGAAAAACCACGTTTTTCAAGTATAAAGTCACATAAAATCACAGATTTGATTTATACTCTAAAAATAGAAAAACAAATTATTAGGTCTCGATATTTGGTATGTATACTATTCATGGGTTACGTTAAAGGGCAGCATGGTCGTTTTTAACTCGAACACGTTTTAAGGGTGTGTTTGTCTAGGGGCTCGTATAACATCACTATGTTGTTTTTATTTCATGTTATTGTTTCAAAAATTTGATCAAGCACATACTAAACCAAAGTTCATCATAAAAAGGTAATATTAATAAAAAGAGCTAGAAGCAGCTTACTTAAGAAGAAGTTTAAAGAGTCGAATAGTAGAAAACACCACACGAAAACCCTAAACTTACTGAACTCAAACCGAAATCTTTCCAAATAAAAAAATCTAGTATAACGTGACCCAGCAAACCCTAGCTCTTGTGTGATCACCATGAACCAAGAAACCAAAAAAAGTGGTATGTTACTTGCTGCCACTCAATGAACTAAAACAAAAATAAAGGAGGCTGTTACAAGCTTGCTCCTACTTGACAAAACAGAATGAGCAAGAGATCAGATGAATGCAAGGGTGATAGGTTTAGGGTTTATAGTGTTTATGTTTAGGAAAGTTTAAATGTTAAGGTTAAGGATCTTAATGAAGCTTGTTGATGTTGTTTTTGATTTCTGTTGGAGTTGAGACCAGAGAACAAAAGAAGTGAAACCAAAGTGTGTTTGTGTTTTCTTTGCTTTTTTTTCATGTGTGTGGTTTGTCTTGTTTGTGCGTCAGGTAGCACGAAACAAGGGTGAAGAGGAGCAAGTTTTGTGTTTGATTTTCTTTGAAATGTATAAGTGTGTGTTGGCTGACCGGAAACAAAAGAGAGACAAAGAAGATTGTTTTTGCTTAGCGTGTTTACTTAGGAAAGATATATGTGAACTAGTGAACTCATGGCATAATTATATAGCTCTTGCAACACTTGGAGGCCACTCTTATCCATTGGCTAAATGGTTTGATGGTGTTTTAGGTTGTAACCGATCGTGGTTAGGCCTAAGGGGACAAGAGAAGTGCCTTTTGAATAAACAATTGCTTAGGGGACATGTTTGTGTATACTAGACATTTTTAGGGTGAGATGACTAGAGCTTATCATGCTAGACAACATTTCCTTCTCTTTTCCTAAGTGCTAGCCGATTACAAGAAGTCTTGGGGGCTAAGGGTTAACTTTTTGCTAAAAATGGAATTGCTTATTCTTGTTTCTTATATAAGAGTATTTTAGGTAAAGCATAAATCTCCTTTCTTGCTATAATGCGACTAGCATAACTATATTTGGGATTTCTTCTTTTTGATTTGTGGTCTTTGCCGTGTGTAGCTCCAAAAGAAAGAAGAAGAAATCTTGGTTCAAGCAAAAAGGTCACATGTTTACTTAGGAACAAGCTTAGCATTAATATGGAAATGTATAAGATCAAAGATGTTCCCATTCCCTTTTTGGTTGTGCATGGGCGGCAAAATAAGAAAAGAATGGATGTGTATGTAAACTGATTTTAGAATAGAAAGAATATGTGTGCAAAAGGTGAAAACTCTTTTAGGAACAGTTTGCTATTTATAGGTAAAGTTGGGAGCGTTTTTGCTTGGCCGACCCCCTTAGCTCCTATGTCGGCCCCCTTATCACTAAGGGGACCACCCATACCTATAAGGGGGCCGCCCATAGCTAGACGCTCCCCTTTTTATCTTTTCTATATATATGTTTTTTGGTGGAAAATTTGAATTCAAAATGTTAATTTTTAAATAAAACATTTCTTATAAACACAAAAATGTTTTGTATAAGTTTTAAAAATGTTTGTTACATTTTATAAAAATGTACGGTTTAATAAAAAATTCCTTTGATCATAAAATAAACTAATCATTTATTTATTCATACGTTTAAGTGATTAGATTATCGAAATGAAAATTTATGACTAATTACTTGTTTACGTATGATTTTACATAGAGCGATTTTGCATTTTGTGATTATCAAAACGTAGAGAGATTGAAAAGTATTAATAATATTTTTAGGCATTATTTCTATCAGTATACACTATAACGGTTAGGTACACTGCCTAGGGAGTTGTAAAACTTAATAAGAGTTTACAACCCTCATCAGTGTACACTATAAACAAGATAACAAAAAAATATACTTTGTACTTTTTTGTACTTTTTAGCGAGGCATGGGGTACCAATAGTAGTACCAATATTCAAATGTGTTCCTATAAGCTATGCGCATATGTCCCACATCTATACATATATATACTGACAAAAAAGAAATCAACTTTAAAAAGCAAACAAATACATCATGTACTTATTATTTATGAATATCAATATTTATCTTCTCTAACAATCAATAAAAAGTATGCTTTACATTAAATTTAGTACTACTATATTCCTCTCTTTTTCTTACTTCACTACCTACTACATAGTACTAGTCACACGGATCTCATTGTCACATTTGCTATGAAATCTTGACCCTCTATTCCTTTCACTCGGATCATCAATGTATGGCTAGGATCATCTTCAACAAGCACAAATATCCTCAAACAAACACAAATACCTATTAAGTAATAGAGATCCTCTCTTTTATTACCACTATATACCATGCACTTCTTCTAACTAAAAACACCAAACACACACTTTTTCTAACCTAAAAACACTCAGCAACTTAAGCTTATATACCACACAACCCAAAATTTTCCATCACTTACTTTGACATGTTGCTCTTTTTATCTTGACAACGGTGTTGTCCGTGGTTTAGATTGCCTTCATAATTATTACATAAAGTTAGATACTTATTTTGTTTGTGAATATTGTTTATTTCATGTTTATATAGATACAAATTTGTAAATAAGATGATGTTTATAGGACTATACACGAGATTTTGATAATATTATGAAGATTGTGTTCAGTACATAAGAAGCAGCTAGTTTTAGTTTCATGTTAGATAAGAACTCTGAAATAAGTTCACTCTTTCTAACATTTAACCCACAAAACATACTCTCTTCTAACAACTTAAAACACTCAACATTTAAAACACTCAACCTTTTGTTGCATTTATATACATAGCACTAGGCCATTAGATCAATCACTTATCTTTTTTCTTATAATTCTTCAACTTCATTTTAAAGTTAATTTACTTAAGACTAAAATTATTTAGACTATAGATTGAGATGTTACAAATCCTTCTCACTTATATAAATTTCGTCCTCAAAATTTCATACCTTGTTTTTTTTGAACGGCAAGTTAGTAGTTAGTGATTCGAGCCCATAGTGACATCCAATTGGGCAGTATTCAAGCCTCGAACCTTTCTCCTTAGGGGATAAACCCCACTCCTGCTTCTATTTATTTCCACCCCTGAAGGTCCATGGTGAGACTCGAACTTAAGACCTCTCTAAGGATACCTCCCCAAGGTTACCCTTGGTGGCCAACTGAGCTAGCCTAGTTGGTTAAAAATTTCATACCTTGTTTAACTAACATAAAGTAATACTCGTTACAAAGTTATATTATAACATGTTTTTCCCTCCAATATTTTAGTAATGTACTATAGTTTACCTCCAACATGAAATCTTGACCATCAATACTTTATTTCAGATCAATGAATTGTATGGCTAGGATCATCTTTAAATACACACATATACCCATTATATAAAAGAAAGCCTTCCTTTTATTAAATTCCTCCTTAGCTACCTTCTTCAACCACCCCTTTAATACCCTATTCATACACCACCATTTCACACACACTTTTCCAAACATTTTCCTCTCATTCCCAGGATCTTATATACCATAAAACCCAAAATTTACCCTCGGTTATTCTTGACATGTTGCTCTTTGTGTCTTGACAATGGTGTTGTCCATGGTTTAGATTAACTTCATAACTATTTCACAAGGTTAGATATTGGTTTTGTTTGGAATATTGTTTATTTCATGTTTATATAGATACAAATATATGAATAAGATGACGTTTATAGGACTATACATGAGATTTGGATAATGTTATGAAGAGTGTGTTCAGTACATAAGCAACAACTTAATAGTTTTGAAGTCATGTTAGATAAGAACTCTAAGATAAACACGCTCTTTCTAACATGTAACCCACTAAACATACGTTCCTTCTAGCAACATAAAACACTCAACAATATCTTATATTGACTTTTCATCAACCTTTTGTTACA
>BQNB010038836.1:0-34676 GCA_026074375.1 Tanacetum coccineum | reverse complement strand
GTTGGTGTATGATTGATTTGAGTTTCAAATCCTTGTTGGTATGGTAGTGGATGATGAGGTGTTTGAGGAATTGATGATAGTTGTTGTGGATACTGAGCAAAATTTGACTGAGTTTGTGTTAGGCTATAATTTCATCACCAAAACACACGAAAATAGGAAAAATCTTAAATAAAAGAAAGAAAAATGGGGACTTCTATTATGAGAAAATGAGAAGCAACGCCGTCTTAACATGCTAGGAGGGTTGTATTTACACTACAAAGAGTGTGGACTCCTTGTTGGGTTAGTTTGGACCTTCTTTAGGCCGAACTTAATACAAATGGGCTTAAAGCCCGACTTGAGAAGTCTGTTATGAGACCCCTTAGATCGTTATTAAGACTCATCTAGGATAGTTTTACATATAATATTGAACACGCAGCGGAATAATAAGAAAGCAGTATTATCAAACAAGGTTTACTACTAAACATTGAAGCCTCCATTATTATTTGATCAGAATAACATGGTTACCTACTGTAACAAGGATTCACGATCCTTGAGGCTAATATACTATCTAGCTAACTACTAAATGTGTACACGCGCACACGCTTTTGTTAGACTCTCATTGAGAAGTCTGCTTTTCTAACTATTATGGATGCTAATACCAGATGTCTAATACCCTTTATATAGAGGGTTTACAAGAAAACCTAGCTTACATAGGAAGCTAACTTAATTTATCACATTAAGTCCTTGTTGTTTCATCTTTCTTCATTTATGCATATGTAATTTTGTAATCATCAAATCTGTAGACCTAACAATCTTCCCCTATTTGATATTACAAAACAATCTTCATGAATGAAACAATCTTCAAAGCTTCCCCTTGACTTAGGATCTTCTTAAACATGCCACCACACATTGTAACACCCCCAAAATCAGGTCGCAGCGGAATGGTAACATTGGGGTGCTACGTCAAAGTACAATAAACAAGATATAGGAACACGACCTTAAATGGACCGTTTTTAAGAATAAAGATTTCATTCGATGCCGTAGTCAAAAATATCGAGTTCATAACATTAGGGTCCCATAAGTTTTAAAATTCGTAAGCAACTTAATTAAAACAAAGCTTCATAATGACCAAAAGAGACATTAAGTTTTTAAAGAGAATAAAAGTTGCATAAAACTTTAGATAAAACACTGAATCCGTCTTCATTGATATCCGCCCCATGCTCCCCGGACCAATCTTCATACTCTAGGACCCTGGAAATTACATGCTAAAAGTCAACACAAAGAGTTGAGTGAAATCATAGGTTTAATCGGTAAAAAAAAGGGTGGAAACCACAAGATCGAAGTAATAGTAAGGACTTTGAAACACATTCAGAAGTCCAAGGCATTATTATTGAACAAGCTCATGACACCGAAAGCCTTAACTAGATTTGTGCCCTAAATCAAAAAAATAAGGATGCTTGCCAACACCCTAACATACCTCTCCAATTTAGAATGCACCCGAATCAAAACTAGTGACCCAAGTAAAGGTGGGGATTGACAGTCCAATAGATTCTATCCATAACCACCCATCGCTCCGACTATATAGCAATTAAACGTTCAGGATAAATAGGACTTATCACGGCCCAAATATGGTAACAAGGCATTAATAATCAGGCAGTAATCTGGATAGCATACACTTTGAAAAACACTTGTGTCCAATAGTAAAACAAGCAATGTAATTCACCCCGTAGATTTTGTAAAACAATTATAGGAAAAGGGGCTATGAACTCACCTTGAGTGAATGGTAATCAACAAGTATTTACAATAGAAAAATGCGTCACGAAAGAATCCGAAGGCCCAATAATAAAAAAAAAACCTAATCCAATATTAGGTCGTATAAGTACTAAACCACTAAGATTAAATATAGCTCATCATACGATCGTTCGAAACTATCATAATTAAGAGGTCGGGTAGTGAACGAATGAGGAGCAGGCCACTTTAAAATCGTAATCCCAAGCCAACTCGTCGATAACCGCCCACCCCGAAGTAGGCCCCATTTTATGAAACCTCCCTAGTAATATAGTACTTTGATAACTAATACAACAAATGATTCTATATAGCTACATCAGCCGTTCTACTCGTTTTAGTGAAAAACAAATATAACGAAAAATGTTTTTTCTACGTTTACTTTGGTAAAAAAGGGGGCGTCAACTTTCTCGTTTCTACATCCATTTCGCAGCAGCGGTTTCTTACGTCCACGCCTTCGTATTAAGTCGAGTTATCAAAATATAACATTTTTAAAATTTTAGTTTTTCTGATGAATAGTGATTTTTACTGTTCATAACAGACATATACTTATTTTTATAGTTTTTGTTATCGTAAACTCGTAAACGTCGTATTTTATTCGTTATAGCTCCGTTTTTAACGATTCTTTCGAGTACGATCTCGTAATTAAAAGTTATATCATATTTTTGATGTTTTAAAAATATCACTTTCTGTAATGAATAGTAAATTTTATAAAAATAGTTTTATAAAAGTATTTCTCGTCGTAAACTCGTAACTAACGTATCTTTTTCGTTATAAATCGGTTTTTCAAGTTTCTTATCATTTTGGAATCGTCATGAGGCGTATTATTTTTATATAATGTCAAACCTACTGTATGAAACACGAATTTAAAACAGCCCTTTATAACATTTATGTATACTTTTAATCATAACCTTCTTAAGTAAACTTTAAAACCCTAATTCATACAAAATCATGTTTATATTTAAACAACATGTCAACATATTTATTAATCCATTTTTCCATGATATATATAACAATATGACATAAGAAAAGTGTGTAAATTCATAAACATAAGTGATAATTCATTTTACATATAAAAAAATCCTAATGTGATTTTAGCCCATAAAGATCTGTAACACATAAAATCATGATAAATGAAAGTATGAAGGTATTAAGAAGACCTTAGGAAGGATGTATGTGATGAGAAATAAGTGCTAAACCCGTGTTTAGACTCAAAACCAAAGCTTGTACAATGAAAACCCTAGTTTCACTTTTCTTGATTAATACTTGAAAATGCTTAGCCAATGCTTGGAAACACCTTAGAATATCTTAGGATGGATGTGTATAGAAGTGTAAGGTTGTAGAAAATTTTGTATGGATTGCTTAGAGGGGGGTTTTGTTTGCCGGTGGGTAAAAGGGAGAGAAAACGGGGAGATTGTTTTGATTTTTGCTAAAGTGTTAAGTGTTTGTATGAGTTACTACTAAGCAAGTATACTTCTTATTAATCATGACTGCTAGGACAAAGATGAAATGAGAATCCAAGACATAGAATGAGTTAAACATGGGGAAGACCAAATTGGTCAAAGGGAACAAGGCATGGCTAGGTTTAATGAGGTATGTATGTACATGCTCTAGTTAATATTTGTGTTCTTATGTTCCCCTAGATGGAGGTTATCCCATGGAATTAAGGAAGAATGACTAGAAATATATTTTTTTGTAACTTTTATGTATTGGGTATAAAAGTGAGTATTTGTTGAAGCGTAGAAAAGTTTTGGTGGTTCCGGGAGTGCCTAAGACGCTCAATTAATCGTGAAACGTATACACTTTACCGTACCCGATAAAAAAATAATATGAACACGGTTAATAATGTATTCTCAAAATAGATATATAACCCTTGCTTATGATTGGAACCATTTATTTGTTTGGTGTTCCGTTTACCGCTAAACGATAATTTTTTTTAACTTAACCCGATTTAACATTAACTATTTAAAATAAAATTCAAAACGCGTGACGAGGGAAGAAAAATAAATAATTAGTAAAATAGATGACGTCGTAAAAGACCTAAAAATACAGAATGTTACAGTCTCCTCCGGTTAGAAGAGCCTTGTCCTCAAGGCTCAAGTTGCGGCACTTGAGGAAAGTACGGGTTCGGAGAAAAGATTCGGATATTTCTTCCGGAATTGGTCTTCACGTTCCCAAGTATACTCAGCTCCTTGCCGAGAGTTCCAACGAACTTTGACCAATGGAATTCTTCTTCGCTTTAGTCTCGTTCTACAATCTTAATAGGTTCTTCGACAAATCGCAGATTTTCATCAATCTCGATCTCATCCAAAGGCACTTGAACATCTGGCTCAGCTAAACATTTCTTGAGGTTCGACACATGAAACGTGTCATGGACACAACTTAGCTCCTGGGGTAACTTCAGTCGATAAGCCACTGGTCCAACACACTCTACGATTTCAAATGGTCCCACATATCGTGTGCTTAGCGTTCCTTTCTTCTTGCCAAATCGTACCACTCCCTTCCATGGAGATACCTTAAGTAATACTCGGTCTCCAACTTGGAATTCAAGAGGTTTACGCCTCTTATCAGCATAGCTTTTCTGGCGACTCCTAGCTGTTTTCAATCTTTCCCTAATTTGAACAATCTTTTCTGTCGTTTCTTGCACAATTTCTGGTCCAATAAGCTGACTTTCTCCAACTTCAGTCCATATCACGGGAGATCTACATTTCCGCCCGTACAGAGCCTCGAATGGTGCACACTTAATGCTTGTGTGGTAAACTGTTATTATAAAAGAAAACTCCAATCAATGGAAGATGATATCCGCAACATGCCACCGAAAATTCCATAACACAAGCTCGAAGCCAATCCTCAGAGTTTTGAATATAACGCTGTCACTCTGACCGTCGTCTAATGGTGGGTAAGCTGTACTCAGTCTTAGTCTTGAACCCAAGGCTTCCTTGAAAAGCGTGCCATAATGTGACGGTGAATCGACCATCACGGTCTGAAATGATTGATACCGGCACACCATGTCTTGCTACAATCTCATTGGTATAAATCTTTGCTAATTTCTCCGTCTTGTAGTCTTCACGAATAGGTAAGAAGTGAGCCGACTTGGTCAATCTATCAACAACGACCCAAATCGTATCATGCCCACTGCTACTTTTAGGCAACTTTGTGACAAAGTCCATTGTTATCTTTTCCCATTTCCACTCAGGAATTTCTGGTTGCTGAAGAAATCCTGAGGGTTTCTGATGTTCGGCTTTAATCTTAGAACACGTAAGACATCTGCTAACATACTCAGCAATGTCTCTCTTCATACCAGGCCACCAATACAAGTCTCTCAGATCATAGTACATCTTATCCGCACCCGGATGTACTGAATATCTAGAAGTATGAGCTTCATCCATGATCAATTTCCTTACACCACCAACTGATGGAATCCAGATACGATCAAAGAAGTAAATTTCACCATCATCTCGTTGCTCAAAGTGCGTTTCTAATCCTCTTAGCCATTCAGTTGGGGCTTTGAGATCCTTGGAAGGCTTCGCTTTTTGCGCTTCTAAAATCTTAGTCTTAAGTCCAGAATGAATAGTAATACTCATAGCACGTACTCGTCTGGGCTTGAGTCTTTCTTTTCTGCTCAAGGCATCTGCCACCACGTTCGCCTTGCCCGGGTGGTATTTGATTTCACACTCGTAGTCACTGAGTAGCTCGATCCACCGCCTTTGGCGCATATTTAAATCCTTCTGGTCAAATATGTACTGGAGACTCTGGTGGTCAGTGTAGATAACACTTTTTGTCCCATAAAGATAATGACATCTAGATTTTAAAGAGCGAACACGCGCGGACCACCGCACCCAATTCCAGGTTCGTGGGTGGTAATAATTATTCCTCATGCTGTCTTTCAACTGTCTTGAGCATATCTATCATACCTTTCCCGGCGCTGCATTAGCACGCACCCAAAACCTTGTTTCGATGCATCACAATAACCACAAAGTCAAACGGGTCCTCGGGGAGGTGCTAACACAGTAGCATTGAATAGTTTCCTTCTCCTTCAGATTTTGGAAAGCTTCATCTTGCTTATCGCCCCACTCTACTTCGTAATCTTTTGAGTCCAACAGGGTGAGGGGCTTTGCGATCTTGGAGAAATTCTCAATAGAACCTTGGTAGTAATCCTGCCAAATCCTAGAAACGAAATCGGATTTCAGTTGACGATCAGGGGTCAATAACCCCTTCCACATTCTTGACCGACCAACCTTGCTAGAATCACTGTGATAACCGTCACGGTTAACCACATGTCCTAGGAATTGTACTTCTTGTAACCCAAAATTCGCGATTTGAAACTTTGGCCGTACAACAATCTCCCTGGAAGTAAGTCTAAAATTGTCTTCAGGTGGATTCATGTTCTTCTTTTGACTTTGAGTAGATTAAGATGTCGTCAATGAACACAATTTACAAATTTAATCCAAATACGGGCTTGCAGACGCGGTTCAATAAGAGAGTCCATAAATAATGCTGGCGCGTTTGGACATGTCCCAAATGGCATACTGTAACTCAAGAGTGCCCATATCGGTTCTAAACCGCGGTCTCGGTATAGCTTCCCTCGGGACGCATACTCTACTGATGATATCCTGAGCGAACAGATCTATCCTTCGAGAAACGAGCACGCAGCCCCTGAAATTGGTCAAACAAGTCATCAATTCTAGGGAGAGGGTGAACGGTTCTTATATATTCAACTTTGTTTAGGATTTCCCCTGTATCCCAATACACATTCTCAATTCCGAACGCGGCTTTCTCTTCTTGACAAAGAGCACGGGTGCTCCCCCATGTGTGAGTGACTTGGTTGAGATAAAACCCTTCTCTTGAAGTTCTTTATAGTTTGGTTTAAACCATTCTAACATTTCTGAAGGGGCCTAACCCGTAATGGAGATCTAACAACTGGCGATGCGCCTGGAATCGGATTCAATGCGAAATTCTATCTCTCGGCACAAAGGTAAACCTACCAGATCACCTAAATACCTCAGGGAAGTCTCGGAAACACGTATGTTCATCAAGCTTTTCTCATGGCAGCCGTTGAATACATGCAAGTGAACGAAGATCCTTTTCGGCCTCTCGCCTTGAACTTTAAGAATCTTGCCATTCATAAGGAGAATACGGAACAATCTTCTCATAACAATCATGAGAAGCTCCGGTGATATCCAACCAATCCATTCCAGGATAACATCAAAAGCTTCCTAGCCGGTTGGGCAACCAAGTCTATTTTGGAACACGAGATTTAACTAGACAAAGGTGTAACTACGTAAAATGGATAATTCGTGCTAACGACTTTTTCCCCGTCTGCTCACTCTACTTTCGTAAGCTAGTTATTAAGTGGCAGGGCAATATTAATAAAATAGCGTAAATGCAGAATGATACCAAAACTCTTCTCAGGCCACCCGCATCAAATAGAATACCAGCGTAGTGATCATTATAGAAGAAAACGTACCCGTTGGACCACATTTCGGATTCTTTGTGTATATTCAACACACCTAATAAGCACTCCCACGAGCTCCATCAGTTTTGCCTGGTTCCCTACTTTCGGACACTTATCACTTGAAATGTCCTTTCTCTCCACACTCCGAAACCTGTCACATTTTGCAGTTGGGGGGGGAGTCATTACCTGCACTCCTGAGCCTAACTCTACAAGTCCTCTCCATGGTGACCAAATCTTTGGCATCTCTGGCACTTTTGAGGACACGGTCCATGATGATGTAAGTTGCACCGATTACATTTTGGTAAATTTCAGCATAAAATTCTTCCTTCCAGCTTGGGCTGGCAGCCATATGCCCTGACATTTTTTCACTGTCCCCTGTTTTTTGTTGCTTGTGAGGATTGTTGTTTTCGTTGCGGTTATAGTTGCAGTTGTGGTTGTTGTTATTGGTTGTTTCTCTGGTTTGTCTCCCTTTCCTTTTATATTGCTTTCCTTTCCCCGAGTCTCATGCAGCCCTAACCCTGAACTTGCTTGCTCGAAACCAGTTTCACGGGCCATTTTGATTGCCTCATGCAAGTCGCAGGCTTTGAAGAAGTGATGTTTCCTTTGATTCTTTCAGAAACCACACCGAATATACCTTACACTCTTCTTCTTGTCAATAGGCACCAATTCATGACACATCAAGGCCAGTTCGGGAAACGATCGATTGTAAGCTTCAATATCATCTCCTTTCAGAGTCAGGTCCAAACTCTTGTTCCATCCTTTGGTTTTCAGTTTGCTGGGCATTATCAGTCGGTCAATCATAGCTTTCACGGTTGCTCCAGGGGATCTGATTACTTTGAGCAATCTCAAGTCTGTACAATGTTTCCCGTTCCACCAGTCAGAGCAAAACACTCGAACTGTGTGTTCACATAGCAAACTTCACTTTGTCATCTTCAAATCACAAGAGTTTGCAAATTTTCAAACACTTGCCTCCATCCATCTTACGTACCAATGTTCAGTCCGAGCTGACACCTTCTGTCCCCTTGAAAGAGTGAGCTTGCCATTCATAAAATTCTTAATACGAACATCCATGCACTCTGTACAAACAGTTCCCTCTAGTATTTGTTGATTCCGATCCCCATATTATTGAGTCAGCTCTAGTCTTTTTCATGATTTTTCAATGGCTTTGGCCACACCAAGTAACGCTTTTCCACGATCTTCCAACATATTTCTGTCTTTTCCTTCTTAAATCTCCTGGCGCATTGATATTTTTCTGGCATAGACACAAAGTACACAAATTCGTTATAGAATTTATAAAAGGATGCAGAGTTATGGCACATGGTAAATAATGGAAATGATATAAATAATCATAATTAATTAGGATAGTCAATATTCACATAATTGACCGATAGAAATAGATATTGATATGTCAAAAGATAGACGTAAGAGAAATATTTTTTTAATCCGAAAAAAATTTTTTTCTTAAAAAAAACCAAGTATTATAAATATAAGATTATAATAAGGCAATAATGATGAATCGGAAAAGTAAGTACGGATCATGGAAAGACGCGCGGTGGATGTCGGATTCTGTATTTAAAATGAAAGAAAAGAAAACCTTGAAACTTTATGGTTATAGACTCGGTTTTGATAAATGACCCAGTTCCCCTATAACCTTGGCTCTGACCGATCTGTAACACCTCCAAAATCAGGTCCGCAGCGGGAAATGTAATAAACATTTGGGTGCTACGTCAAAGTACAATAAACAAATATAGGAAAACGACCTTCAATGGACGTTTTAAGATAAATTTCATTCGAGAATGCGTAGCAAAATACAGAGTTTCATAGACATTAGGTCCCATAAGTTTTAAAAGTCATAAGCATTCTTAATTAAACAAAAGCTTCATAATACCAAAAGATGACTTAAGTTTTTAAAGAGAATAAAAGTTGCATAAACTTTAGATAAAACAACATAAATCCGTCTCTCATTGATATTCCCCCACTGCTCCCGTCCAATCTTCATACTACAAGGACCGGTGAAATTACATGCAAAAAGTCCACACAAAGGTGAGTGAATCATACAGGTTTATCGGTAAAAAGGGGTTGGACCACAAGATCGAAGTAATAGTAGACTCTGAAACACATTCAGTAGTCCAAAACATTTATTATTGCACTAAGCTCATGACACCGAAGCCTTAACTAGATTTGTGCCCTAATCAGAAAATAGGATGCTTGCCAACACCCTAACACCTCTCAATATAACTGCATCGCCGAAGTCAAACTATGACCCAAGTAAAGGTGGGGATGTCAGTCGATAGATCTATCTCCATAACACCAGCTCTCACTATGACGTAGCCAATTAACGGGAGTATAATTCAGGATAAATAGGGACTTCACGGCAATAAGGTAACTTAGGCATTAATAATCAGGCAGTAATCTGGATAGCATACACTTTGAAAAACACTTGTGTCTAATAGTAAAACAAGCAATGTAATTCACCCCGTAGATTTTGTAAAACAATTGTAGAAAAGGGGCTATAACTCACCTTGAGTGAATGTAATCAACAAGGATTCACAATAGAAAAATTGCGTCAACGAAGAATCCGAAGGCACCTATCCAATATAGGTCATATAATACTAAACACTTTGATAATATATAAGCTCATCATACTATCGGTCGGGGCTATCATAAGTATCGGTCGTGTATGAACGTACAGGAGCTAGGACACTTCAATCGAAATCTCAGCAACTCGTCGATACGCCACCCCGAAGAGCCTCATTATGAAACTCCCTAGTAATATGTACTTTGATAACTAAGACAACGTAGGATCTAATATAGCTACATCACCGTCTACTCTTTTAGTGAAAACATAATATATAACGAAAAATGTTTTATAAGTGTACCATTGGTAAAAATGCGTAACTTTCTCGTTTTCCTGAATCCGTTATGCGCGCGTTTCTTACTCCACGCCTCAGTATTAAGTCTAGTTATCAAAATATTAAAACATTTTGAAAAATTTTAGTTTTTCCTGATGAATAGTGATTTTTTTTACTGGTCATAAAGACAGATACTTATTTTTATAGTTTTTGTTATGGGGGGTGGAAACTCAACGTCGATTTTATTCGTTATAGCTCCGTTTTTAACGATTCTTTCGAGCACGATCTCGTAATTGAAAGTTATATCATATTTTTGATGTTTTAAAACTATCACTTTCTGTAATGAATAGTAATTTTTATAAAATAGTTTTATAAAGTATTTCTCGTCATAAACTCGTAACTAACGTATCTTTTCGTTATAAATCAGGTTTTGCAAGTTTCTTATCATTTGGAAATCGTCATGGAGGCGTATTATATTTATATAATGTCAAACTACTGTAATGAAACATACAATTTAAAACAGCCCTTTATAACATTTATGTATACTTTTAATCATAACCTTCTTAAGTAAACTTTAAAACCCTAATTCATACAAAATCATGTTTATATTTAAACAACATGTCAACATATTTATTAATCCATTTTTCCATGATATATATAACAATATGAACATAAAGAAAGTGGGTAAATACATAAACAAAGAGTGATAATTCATTTTTACATATTAAAAAATCCTAAGTGGTATTTAGCCATAAAGAACAATGTTTAACACATAAAATCTATGAATAACTAAAAGTATGAAGGTATTAAGAAACCTTAGGAAGGATGGTATTGATGAGAACATAAGTGCTAAACCCGTGGTTTAGATCAAAACCAAAGCTTGTACAATCAAACCCTAGTTTCATCACTTTCTTGATTAGTAACATGAAAATGCTTAGCCAATCTTGGAAACTCCTTAAAATACTTAGATGATGTGTAAATAGATGAGTAATAGGTGTGTAGAAAAATTGGTATGGATGCTTAGAGGTTTGTTTTGCCGTGGGTAAAAGGAGAGAAAAAAGGAGATGGTTTTAATTTTCTAAAGTGTTAAGTGTTGTATGAGTTACTACTATGATCAAGTATACTTGTTATACTAATCAAAGGCTATCAAAAGATGAAATAGAAGTCCAAGACCTATGATGAGTAAAAAATGGGGAAGCCCAAATTGTCAAAGGGAACAAGGCATGGCTAGTTTAATATGGTAGTATGTACATGCATCTAGTTAATACTTGTGTTCTTATGTTCCCCTAGATGGAGGTTATCCCAGGAATTAAAGAAGATGACTAGAAATATAAAAAATATTTTTTTTTTTGTTTTTTGTTTTTGTTGTAACTTTTAGGTATTGGGTAAAAAGTGAGTAATTGTGTTGAAAGCGTAAAAAGTTTGGTGGTTCCGGAATGCCTAAACGCAATTATCCGCGAAATCTTATACACTTTAACGTATCCGATAACAAAGAATAAAATGAACAACGTTAATAATTATTCTCAAAAAATTATATAACCCTTGCCTTGATGTAAAAACATTTTTGTTTGGTGTCCGTTACCTAAACGTCATTTTTAACTACGCGAGTAACTAACTATTAAAAATAATAGTAAAACGTGTAACGAGAGAAAAATAAATAATTAGTAAAAATAGAGGACGTCGTATAAGACCTGAAAATACGGAATGTTACACACATAAAAGCAATACCATATCCTTTGTAGTCTCTTCCCCTTTTTGTAATCATCTATTAAGGGGTCTTCTGTAGATATGCAACTTGTAAACACATCCCATCAGATGGTGCATTATAAAGTTAAACATTTAATAATAAGCTTCCCCCTGAAACCCAAATATGTTTTACCATCTTTGAATCTCTAACGTTGTAGGCTCTCAGTAGTGATACTAGAGAAGAAAACTGAGTAAACGGAATTGATGAGAAGTAAAATCTCCCAAACTTGTGTCTATGTCTTAGCAACGATCCACGTGACGTCAAAACTTATAAATAAATCTGTGAAATATAAGTAGATCGCAATCTCTTGACAAAATTCCTCATCTTCAATGAGACACATAACTAAAGTGATAGCAAATGTGAGCTTTGAGCACCATAAGAAAAATCACATACTTTTGCTAGATTTGACAAGTCTTTGTCACAACGTTGTAAGCACGAACAAGTTACCTCCAAATAAGAAATGTCAACATCCAAAACATATCAACAATCTCTTGCTGATGCCGGTTCTGAGACTAGGTCTCCCATGCTTGAAAAGGGTAGTTATATACCATGGGCAAGTAGATTTAGACGATATATAAATTGAAAGAGGGAAAACCGAAATTGAAAACTTCTGAGGATTTACAAGGAGATGCGTTATTGCACTATGATGCTGAGATAAAGCTCATGAATCTGATTTTTCTTTCTATTCCAAATGACATTTATAATTCTGTAGATGCTTGCACTTCGGCTAAGGACATGTGGAAAAGAGTTAAACGTCTTATGAGGGGAACTATACAAAACAAAGTTGATCGAGAAACTCGTTTTACAAACGAATTTGATCTGTTTGTTGATGAACCAGGAGAAGCACTTGTTTCTGTTTACAATCGTTTTGCTCAGTTAATGAACGATTTGGAAATAAATGACATGCATTTTTCAATTGTTACTATTAATACAAAGTTTCTGAATAGCTTGCAACCAGAATGGTTGAAATATGTTACTCAAGTTCGTCTTGCTAAACGTTTGACAGTGGATACGTTTGATGATCTTTTTGATTACCTTCAGCAATTCGAGAAACTGGTTAATGTCTCAAGAGCAAAGAAGTTAGAAAAATCTCATGATCCTTTGTGTGGAGTCTGTTATGAGACCCCTTAGATCGTTATTAAGACTCATCTAGGATAGTTTTACATATAATATTGAACACGCAACGGAATAATAAGAAAGCAATATTATCAAACAAGGTTTACTACTAAACATTGAAGCCTCCATTATTATTTGATCAGAATAACATGGTTACCTACTATAACAAGGATTTACGATCCTTGAGGCTAATATACTATCTAGCTAACTACTAAATGTGTACAAACACACACGATTTTGCTAGACTCTCATTGAGAAGTCTGCTTTTCTAACTATTCTAGATGCTAATACCAGATGTCTAATACCCTTTATATAGAGGGTTTACAAGAAAACCTAGCTTACATAGGAAGCTAACTTAATTTATCACATTAAGTCCTTGTTGTTTCATCTTTCTTCATTTATGCATATGTAGTTTTGTAATCATCAAATCTGAGATCCCAACACGACTCTTAGGCCCAATTAGCTTAAATGAATTCTTGTAAACTACGTTTTCTTATACAAGGCTTAGGAATATATAATGACCATCACTTTACATAAAAACACGGCTAACAATCTCCCCCTAAGGGGTGGTCATTGAACTTATGGTTTCATGACTTGTGACGTCTTGAATCTTGGAGCCTTGTGTTCTTGGGAATTTGTTTGACGTTCCTTTTGCATGCTTGTGATCTTGGATCTTGATCTTTGACTTGATATCTTTTAACTTAATCTTGATATCTTGGTCTTTAGCCTTGACTTTATCTTGACTCTTGAGATCTTTAAATCTTTATCCTTAAATCTTTTGCCGCCTTGCATTCTTGTGTTTCTACCCACATGCTCATTATCTTGAAAGCTTGCTAACAATCTCCCTTAACATTTTTCCTTGACATGATTACTTGTACCACTTGTTGGATTATATTACTTGATACACATGATAGATATCTCATTGTCATACTAAGGCAATCTTATTGATAAAGTTCTTTCGAGGAAGTGCTTGTACATCAAAATTTGTGGAAGACTTTGACACGTGTACTTGAGCTTTCATCATGTGTTTATCTTTGTCGATTGAACATGAGCATATGGTCTTGAATCTTGACTCAGCTGGAATGAGGTTGTAACGTCGTCACTTATACCTGAAAATTGATGTTGGTGATAAATAACAGATATAGACGAATATGGCTTTGTCATTCGTCTTAAGTTCAGTTACATTAACCTCTGGTTCTATGATGACCGTTTTACAGTATAAATATTATACCTGTGATCAGGTAGGTTCAATTTAGAAGAACCTCCTTGACAGGGTTTCCAGCTCAAAGTGTTAGATCCTCTAACGCGGTTGCATTAGATTCACCGTACTTGCTTGTTCTCATTACCGAAACGTCTCAAAGCAGACAACACGGTAAGAGTGAATCAGTTAGTTACTCTTTGACTGATTGAGTCATCAATTCATATACTAGACCATTATTGATATCCACTTGACATAAGCTTGATTTATGTAGAATCTCGCAAGTCACCTACCACAGAGCTGTTTGATGATGACTCTGGAAGGATTTCCATTCATCACTGTGAATACTAAAGAGTATCACTCTGAATGTTCTGGCAATTATCCCAAGGATAATGCGTAGGAATCTTGGATAATAAATGTTGTATAATGATGTATGACATTTTGTATATTGGAATTTGTGTCCTTGTGAGATTTTTGATAGATCTCGTTGGCTCTAGACTCTATAAGTGCACTTTTGTTATTTGGTTATCGGAGACTGGAGCGGACTGCCACCTTTTCAATATCAACGATCTCGGAATGAGAAAGCCGATAGAAGCGTGTTGATCTCTGTGAGAAATGAAACAAACTTCTTTTGAGAGAAGCCTGAGTAGCTGGGATGGGTTGTGCTTTGCATCACTGGGTCCATGATGACTTGTCTTCAATATCAGAATCATCTTTGTGATTACCGATAGATTATGCATTGACCCGGTTTCTGCCTAAGGTTGTGTGGAGGGCTTCTTTCTTTTCACCCTTTATCCATACAATTCTTTTTCATTCTTCAACCCCTTCAATGTTATTCCAACGCGTCCTCATTATCACCATGTTGGGTTTGTTCCGGTGATAACTCATGCCTTGGATAACATTCTTCCCAATCTCACTTTACTCCTTTTTTCAATCATACCTAAGGACTTCTATTCTATCTAATGGAGTGTCCCTGGGTAGATCCCTCCGGTTCTGGCTGGATCATGGAACAAAATTCCTAACCTTAACCGCCTTATAACATCGTAAGAAACAACAGTTGGTCGGTCTTTGGTATATCCATAGTAGCCATAAAACCATTAAAAAGCAATCAACGTGTTTGAGAAATCATTTATAACACGTTAAGAGTTTTCTATATCACCAAAAAGCTCCCCTACACATATGCATCATATTATGAAAGAGTTTTGCACATGTGAGGATGGGAACGCACTTATATTCAAAAGATCTTATCCATTATTAAGCCGTATTGATTATATTTTAATCACTATTATCCCCCTCAAATATTGCATATGTGTTGACAATTTTTGACTTAACAAGTTAATTAAAATACAAGTTAATGTACGTTGATCCATTTGTAGAATGAACGAGCATGGGGAAAACAATGTAGCATGCCAGAAGAACTAGTTGATATTAATTATCAACCCCCTCAATAATAGATTAGAGTGGAAATTTGGAGTGGGAGTTTGTTAAGCGCATAATTTTGAAAGATTTTATAAAAAATTGAAAATATCTTGAAAAATTGTGCTCAACAGGAAAATGATTTTATATTTATCTTATTAATTATCATTTCCTTAGTGCTTCTCTTGAGCATTCCAAACTTTGAATGTTTATATGACTGTGCTCAAGACCGAGAAGATATGAACTTCCCGTTGTTTAGGATAAGTGTACAAAAATGAACATTTTCTTTTCTTTGGAGTCCGAGTCCTAAGCTGACATTTACTTAGAAGTCGTAGAGAAAAATTTGAAGAGAGTGTTTTGAAACTTTTTGAAACTTCTCGCTCGAACCTCAATTTATACAACTCGTGTAAATATTAATCAACATTTTTAGGTGCGTATATGTTTATCAATTTTTAAGAGACATGTGGAGAAGATTATTTTTGGATTTTTGAAATTTTTGATTTTGTATTTAGATTTTATAGGTTTTATATTTTCTCTTTTTTGATAAAATATTAACAAAAGATATTACTGTGATTTTGCAAGACGTTTGAGCTTCTTATGGAGACCAAATGAGCATACCAGGCGACAAAACCAAATAGTTTCAAAACCTATCACTAGTATGGGCTTAGGTAGAAAGAGGTCGTAGTCTCCAATTGGTAATTAGTTTGACAATGTACAGTTCAATCCGTCCCTTTTCTTAGTGCTCCTTTATGACCATGGTAAGCAGATGGCTCGATGTGTTTTGGTCTTGAGTGTTGGATCCGTGGGGTTGCAGGTTATGGTATAGCTTGATTTCGGGATATCACATATTAGATAGGAACTATTGTGAAGTGAAAGCCATAATCCGTTAACTATGTCCGCATCCAAATGACTTGGGCATAGCAAGCGGATAGAGACACATATGCTGCTTCCGAGGTTGACAGCGTCGTACAGTCTTGCTTTTTTGATGACCAACCCACCAGCTTTTCGCCTAAGAGTTAAGTTCCACTAAAAGTACTCTGAGGTATGTTTTACATCCCATTAAAACGGGTGTGGTGTGATTGCAATGGTATAGTCCTCGTCATCATCATTGTAGCAAATGGGAATCTTCCAATATTGATCTTTAGCCGCTTGATCTTCTGCAATTCGCCTTTCTTCTTCCTTCTTTTGCATAATTTGACCAACCATATCACATATGGATGTCATTTGCTCCATAAGCTTGTTTTGAGAATTGAGAAGGTCATTTTGAACATTGAAGATTTGATGATTGATGGTATATTGTGGGGGTTAAGTTTGGTCAAACCCGGAATAATTAGAATCATAACAAGGATTAGGTTCGTAATAATTCATCGATTGACATTGAAAAGTCTTATGAGGACCCCCACAATCTTCACAACAAGGATATTGTTGTGGAAAACTTGGTGAAGTTTGTAGAAAATAATCAATGTTTTGATTGAAATAATAAACGTGCTTTACCGAAAACTACTTCTAGTTACTAAAGGAAGTAACCTCCACGCGGTTCATACACTACACGTCTAGCAGTATCACCCGAATGTTAGTTCTTGACCAACGAATATGTGAACACCAAATAAGATCAAAACACAAAAACCCTAGGGGTTTTTATGTTTAGTCGAACCAAGAGGAGAGGAAAAACAAGGGATAAGAATATGAGCTCTAGGATCCTCCTTATATAGGGATAGATTTAGGGTTTACCTAAAAACATTCCTTGTAGGAAAAGATAGCTCAAAAGCCTAATCCAACCACCTTGGGTCCTTGTGGCCGGTCGAACATAAGCCCTCACCCCCTTGGGGTTGACTTTTTGACTTTTCTAATTATTTATGGTTAATTACATTTAATTACCCATTAATTAAAAAGCCTTATTAGTTAGTTACAATTAATTAACTAATTAACGACCGTTAGTGTTCATTCGTCGAATCATATATTAATATAAATAATAAATATACAATTATATTATTATTAACATTAATAGAATGATACCTAAATGTATAACGTGTGTGACCCCGTAGGCTCACGTATTTCTAGCCGTATAAATATTCGTATGACATGAGCACAAACCCAACAGCTCCCACTTGCGAATGTCTCATTCATATTATATAACATACTAACATTGAAAAATAGTCTAGCAACATCAACAATGCTCCCACAAATACCTGACTTTGCAGTTTTTGGAAAAAAAAACTCAGCCTTCTATGGATTCAGTTAGTCCTATCCCTTTGTTTCAGATACAATGTTAAATATGGATATGGATCAATAGTCATTCCATAATTTAATGATTCTGTTTCTCGCATCTGTATTGATTCAGATCACCAAATGTAAAAATAATCATCTTAACTACACTTTGGGCTCGGCCAAGCACATATCTGATCAAACCAACGAGGGGCCCAGTAAGTATCTAACTCCCAAAAACGTGGGCGAACAAATTCTATTTTGACTATAAGTGCCCGTCATGTACTTCAAAACACTTCTGAAAATAGCCGTTATAACTACCTTTTGACAGACTAGCGGTATGCTTATAATCAAGAAATGCTATTCATACATGCAAAACCTGCTTGCATCTCAAGTCTAAGGATAAACATAACTTTCACCATGTGTGTAATGCATCCAATGAAGCTGATCTATAAAGTGATTATCACACAGTGGGGATCCAATATTCAACAACATTGAATAACATGCGAAGCTGGTAGAATCAACTTTACCTATTCTCCAGAATACAACTAGACACTCACATTTACCTTATCTTAACAATATTTACATATCATTAACTGGTAATGGACATAATTTAAAATAAATAAATTTAGTCAAGGATTTAAACATGCAAATATCAAACACTGTAGTATAAATGAAAACGATTATACCACGTATATTAATTCATTATTTAATACAACTGCTTATAGTTCCATTATCCAAATACTAAATAAGATCAGTGCATGATGACCCTAGTTAAGTATTAATGTCGTATCCACAACAATCACAATTAGTGGTACGACATAGGTTCCATGAACAAATCAACTAGTTCAAGATCTTGTGGGACTTTGAGAATGCTTATTTCAAAAATTCACAAATTGTGGAATTCTTTGAATATTCTGATGATTGTTATTTTATAAGTGTGCACTCACTTATAGGTATTGCTTATATGAGTCTAGTCACATTACTTTCCATAAGATGTATGACATACACAAAACATCATAATGAAGACATTCATTTCAACAGTTTTCCAACTGTAAAGCATTCTTATTCTTTTAATATAGTATTATGCAACTATGCTTTTAAACCAAGCATGTGTAGCCAGCAATGTTATCATTATAAAATGAAAACTTGCTTCTACAAAGATTGAGTATCATCTCAATTAAAACTAGCACCAGTGTATACAAACAACACTACGCTAACCTACCGTAAATTCTGAACACTTCTTTAATAATGTTTGGATATCACGCATACCCAAGGTTTGTTGATTATAATGATCTTACTATGATTATCACAATGTATATCCATAGTATCTTCATTATTAATTCTAGGAATGAATTCCTAATTTAAACATTAAACAGAATATTCCTTCTAATATCTTTCAATTAGATTATAATGTTGTCAAATCATTTAACACTCATGAAAATGATAAAACTTATCTCATATACAATATGATGTACATAATGAATCCTTTAGTGGGACTTAAGGTTTCCATTCATGTGTTCAATCTCACCAAGTGAGATAGATCATTCGAGTTTCACTCAATGATATTTCATATTGTACTCGGACTTAATTCACCACATATGTTTAACGTATCAAACATATTATTCCAAGGTTACATGTTTCATCTTCTAAAATACTTACAAGAAACTTTATTTCAATCTAAGAGATAAAATCTTACTTAGATAAATAAATTGTTTCTAATTATGTTCAATAACATAATCTATTTTAGAAAAGTAAAAAACAAGTTTGCTCTCACTAGCTTTGAGATGTACTCATAAGATATCTTATTTATAATTAAAAAACAAATCCAACAAGTGATTTATTTAACAATTAAATTTAAGATTACGCTCATTAGATGCGAGCTCTTAATCCATACTTGGATACTAGCATTTTTGTATACTTTATATTGGATTCACAAATCCTTATTTGATTACATATCGTCCTCACAAAGTAATCAATCAACAAGAGTTCTTGTAATCCAACTTGTCATATTTCTTTCCAAGAAAACAAGTATGCCAATTTAATCATCTTTATATATTTAAAGTTCATAAATGAGGAAGTTTTAATCATAATTAATTACTTTAGAATGAGTAAACACTTATGTCATTTGCCGTGCAACAAATATGTATAAAACATTGTCCTTATGAGTCTTTTTTAAAAGAAACTCATTTAACCTCATCAACAAACCAATAGGTTAAAGATAAAAAAATTCCAAGAATATGATTATCTCCTTTAGGACATCATCTATTCATTCATAGTTCTTGAGTTATTCATTAAATCTAAGATCTAATAATGCATCTCTTATGGTTAGGACTAGTCTAGTCCGTTGTCCTATTAGCATATGGTGAACTGATAACCATTTGTTGTGTGGTGGTTAGCCAACACCCAAACCCTTCTCACTTTGATAATAGTCCACAATTTCCAAAAGCATGCCTACTGCTACTGATAACTTTGTCACTTTCTAATCCCAGCTTGCTTCTCAATCATCTTCAAGAGTTTATAGCAAACTTCATTCATTTTTCCATCTAGAAGCTTCATTTTCAGCATCACTTGGAAAGCATCTTTTGACAATGGATACTTTCTATCCGCTAACATATATATAGTGCATGCCTCCAAAGTTAAACAATGTACTTCACATTTATCATAATACCTCTAACTAACCATCTTTTGTTGAAGTGGTAAGCTCCAAATAGCATCTTTAATGAGAGGTGGATCAAACATAGTCCTGAGATCACTTCAAAGCACTCTGTCATAAGCATCTTCAGTCCTATTTCTTCCATACTTCTGCATTACCAATCTGTACAATTCTATAAGATCCTCTCTTGTAAAGTCTTTAATCATAGCTCCAAAGCTTATGTAGACTGTATCAGCTTCATTTGCTCTCATTATCTGATAAATACTTCTTTGACCTTGCTGAAATATCTTCCAATTTACCACACTATCAGATTTTATAGTCAAAGGAGTAGGATTCATAGCCTCTACTGATTCCTCTTTATCAGTCTATGAATCTTCTTGTGCACTCTTGTCAACATTTACACCTTTTCTAGCCTTTTGCTTCTTTCTTTTTCCTGTTCTTTTAACTGGCTCTTCTTCCTTTACTTCAACAACTTTGTCTCCTATTGCTGGAACATCTTTATCATTAAACCTTTGTTTCTTTGAAGTCTTTGTCTGAAGCTCTTCTCCATATCTTTTCAATTTTATCTTTGTAGCTTCAAGATTTATATGAACAAAAGTGTCAATCTGCTAAACTAACTTATCAAACTCTTCTTTAATTTCTTTAAACTTCAACTTCTTTAACTAAGAAAGCTTCCATGTTCCTTGATTCTTAAGATAGTTTGACATATAGATCCTTAACTGTGATTGAGCCATGGGTTTGTTTCTCTTTACCTTAGCTCTTTCTTTTGCAAAGTGTTTCTTTCTTTGATTCACCATTTCTGTCATTCTTCTTGCAAAATCTTGTTCAAGCAAATCCTTACCCAACACATCTATTGACAACTCTACATTTGCTTCTAGCTTGGCTTTAATAGCATCCCAGTCTTCTTCAGTATAAAATTAAGCTTCAAATTGAACTTGAGCTTTTCTTTTCTTTTGTTGTTCTGATAAAGCTTCCTTTTCAGCCAATCTTTCAGCTATCATTTTATCTAAATGAATCTGTTTTGCAACTTCTTAATCCAATTGAGCTTGCAACTTTATAGCCTCTTCCAATCCAGCTTGCTCTTGTCTCATTTGTTCTTTAGTTTGGTGAGAAGCCTGGATATCCTTTTCAACCATTGGAGTCTTTCCTTCCCTTTGACCCCTTTTACTAGCAGTACCAGAATCAACTTTAGTACTACCAGTACTAACCTGTTTAATACCAGTATTAATCTCTTCTCTGCTAGTATTAATCTCTTGTTTGCCAGTATTAATCTCTTCTCCAGCATCCAATCCAGTATCAATCTTTTTAGCTATAGACCTTGCTCTTCTCCTGTATCTCTTGCCCTTATCAGTTGATTTTTCCTTGATAACACCCTGAGAAGAAACCTTTGACAATTTTTTAGCTACCTCCAAGATTGTAAGACTGATTTCTTCTTCTTGAGCCTCCCCTGAAGCTTTTGTAGGAGTAACAAAATATGTTGACTTCTCTTTCATGGATTCTCTAACCAAAGAAACTAGAGGGGGGGGGGGGGGATATATCCAATATCTGCCCCTTTCCCAAAATTTCCCCATGATTTTCCTCCCCTGATCCTCTTGTTCTTCACCCTCTGATTCAGATATGAGTACTTTCTTAGATTTCCTCTTCAAAGCTTGTTCTAGTGATTTTACCTTCTTTACCAATTTGAGCACAGCATTCCCTAGTGTCTGCTTGGTTTCCTTCAACTCTTTCTCTAAACTATTAATCTTGGTCACTAAGGTAGGTATAAGCACCATCAAATCTTTAAGTTGCATACTATCCTAAGCACTTCCTGATGTATTACCTTCAGGGAGAGGTGCTTCATAGGACCTAGGTGGTGAAAAAGATAGTGATTGATGTGGTAAATGAGGTGGTGAATAAGGTGAAGAATGAGGTGGTGATTGAGGTGGTGAATAAGGTGATGATTGAAGTGGTGGTGATGGATGAGGTGGTGATTGAATAGGTGATAGAATTGGTTAGGATATGGATGATATTAGATCAATAGGTATGTGATGGGGTTCAGCTTGTTGTGCTGAGCCTTCACCTTGATCCACAGCTACCCTTGCCAACATAGCAGGCAACAATGGTACAATTTCCCCTGCATAACCCTTTTTCATGTTTGCAAAAAGCTTTTTGGTCAAAGTTGAGGCTAAATACCTTCCTTTATTTTCAGTTGTAATATCCAAAATAATTTGTAAAAACCTTGGATACATTAAAAATTTTGAATTACTCTCTAAATTATGAACCATCCCATCAAAAATCATTTTAGAAAAATTATAAACCCTATTGCTAGATAGACAGATTAATGCAGTAGCAATAGTACTACCAAATTGATCCCATCCACCAGACTTAGGGCTTAAGCAGTGTAAAATATGATGGATTAAAAATTTCCATTGGGGTGTAAAATTCTTTTTCCAAAAAGTTAATTTACCCTCAGTAACATACCCTAAGGTGGCTAATCCAGCATATATTTCAGCATCAAATAAATTATGTATTCATGTTGCATCTGCCAATTGAAGTTTACTTCTAACAGATGCCTCAGTTATAATATACTCTTTAGAGTCTATAGATGCTACTAATTGTTGAGTCCCATTAGCAAGTGTTCTGACAGTGGCAGTTTGCCAGAACTGTTTGACTAAGGAGTCATAAATAGTAGGATTATGAGTTAAGGCATACCTGAGAGATGTACCTTTAAGAAAATCCACTACCTCAGTGAAACCAACACTTTCATTTGGTTTCTTCAAGAAAGCGACCATATTATGCTTGTCTGAGTACTTTAAATTGGCCATATGGACTCATTGATAAATAGAAATCGTAAGAATGGAAAATCTAATCCTGGGTTTGATACGAGTGAATGACTAAGTGCTAGTAGAGAGAAGGAATTAAGTTTTTATCGATGAATAACAAGGTTTCTTATTGGACCGTGTGTAAAAGAAGTTTCTTTAGAGTAAAGAAAGATATTTTAGTTCAGTAATTATCTAAATAGAAAACCTATGTTAGAAGTACGCGCCATAAAAATCTCTAACGGTAATATTTAAAATTATATAAATTTTTTCATAAATATAAAACATGCAAAACATATTAAACAACATTATTCATACTGAACTAGAATCAATTACGCAATTAATTCAACAAAGGTATTACCTATTATTGCAATTAAATAATTCACATAAAAAATTCCCATGCACATAAATATTTAAGTGTAATCAACCATGGGTTACATGTATGTAATCCATGGTTGACAATTTATAACATGATAAATAAGCAACAAATATTTATAGCAAATCTAAAACGTAAATAAAACAATTTTAAACATTTTAGAAGATTATGTAAAATATATCCTATATATTATTACCATAATTATGTGACTAATTTTAAGCAAGATTATTTCTATAAATAATTTTCTAAAATATATTTCACATAAAAGGTAACAATTACACATATATAGGCACCATATTTTACATATATTTACGTTTTTTATGTAATTACTACGCTATATGATTTGGCTCGTGAATGCCACTGTTGTAAATTGTTATCTAATAACAAATAATACTACACATAATATTCTACGAGTTACGCAACGGATTTATTCATTTAGCATATGTAATTAATACATAAAACATAAATAAGGAAACATAGTGTTAGAAATCAAGCTAGTGAAGAATGAGGATCTTGAAGTACACGCACGTGTGTAATAAACGTGCTTTACCGAAAACTACTTCTAGTTACTAAAAGGAAGTAACCTCCACGTGGTTCATACACTACACGTCAAGCAGTATCACCCGAATGCTAGTTCTTGACTAACGAATATGTGAACACCAATAAGATCAAAACACAAAAAAGAGATTAGAATTATGAGCTCTAGGATCCTCCTTATATAGGGATAGATTTAAGGTTTATGTAAATTATATTCCTTGTAGGAAAAGATAGCTCAAAGCTCAATCCAAACCTCTCTTGGGTTCCATATCTAGTCAAACACCCCTTGGGGTTGACTTTTGACTTTTGTAATTATTTATGGTTTAATTACATTTAATTACCCATCAATTAAAAAGCCTTATTAGTTAGTTATAATTAATTAACTAATTAACGACCGTTAGTGTTCATTCGTCGAATCATATATTAATATAAATAATAAATATACAATTATATTATTATTAACATTAATAAAATGATACCTAAATGTATAACGTGTGTGACCCCATAGGCTCACGTATTTCTAGTCGTATAAATATTTGTATGACATGAGCACAAACCCAACACCACACAACTCCTAAAGTGGTGCTTTTTATGTTTCAAATTCGGTACGCAGATTCTGGTCGGTTCTGACACCCGAACATGTAACACTTACTAAAATACTAAATCAACTCCACAAGCTACAAAATTCGGCATAGAGCTTCCTAAGACATGTAATTAAGTGTGTACAAAAGGGTTTTTGGCCAGAAAATGTTTATCATAAATTTTTACATCAAGAATGTCAAGTGACTTTTCTGCTTAGATTTTAGGGTTAGCAACTTGTTTAGAAATCAAACTTTTAACACTCAACAAATCCAAAGGTGATATAATATGAACATGAAATGATATATATGCATGTAAATGAGTATAGAAATGGTTCTTAGATGCTTACAAGAATTTAGTGAATTATTTGAGCACAAGAACACGAAGAACACTAATGAAACCTTAGTTTTAAGCAACCAAGCCCTAGCTTTTTGCAAACCCTTTTGTATGAACCTTAAACCAAAACTTAGAAACTCTTGTTCCGTATGTTTTTGCTGTGTTATTAATGAGAGAAAGAGAAAAAATGAGAAGTGTTTGAAGTGGTAAAATGAACTAGCAAAGAGTCTCCCTTTTATAGATGTATTTAAGGTAAAGTCAAAAGCAACTTTGGAGGAATCTTCTTTTGTAACACTAAATGAGGATTATGTGAGCATGGAGAGGAGGGGGAGGGTTCTTAAGCTGATCAATATCGAATAAAATAAGGAGAAAGAAAAGTGGTGAAGGGACTAGGCACATGTTGGAGCTTGGTTATAAGTTAAACATCATAACGGGTGGGTGGTGTTTCAAAGCAAAAATGCAATGTTGGACTTACTCCATATTATAATTTTGGTTCTAGAAGTGTTTTGGGGGAGGGAAATGTTTATTTTGAAAAGATATAAGTGCTATAACGTATTGGTAAAGGTGGTGGAATGTATTGGGTAATTTGTGTATGCATACATGCAATATAATGCAAGTTTAAACGACTTACGTAAAAGTTTTATAACCGTATGCATATGAAATGTAAAACATGCTTACTATGATGATAACATACTTTTTATGAGTATGCTAAACTTAGTTTGAACTCGTTGTGCGTTCAAAGATGTTTTTCATAGTATGCGAGATAACTTCCCCGTTATAAGTTAAATCAAGTTTTCGCGTGTTCCAAGTAAAATGTTTTAAGTTTATAACTAAATGTAAAATCCAAAATTATGGGTTGTCACAGGTCTAATATTGACAAATATCCCCGGCCATTGGATCTGGTCTTCTGTTCATCAGCTTATTGATGATTCGATTCTTCAAATGAGGAAGTTTCCATAAGGTGGGTTAAAGTCATGCACATTAAGATTAATGTGTTTGCTTGGAGAGTTCATTTGGATAAGCTGCCTACTTGGTTGAATCTTTCCCTTAAAGGTATTGATATTTTGACTATTGTTTGCCCTCTTTGTCATGCCTCTGTCGAATCCGGTTCTCATATCTTCTTTTCCTTTCCAATATCTTGTTATTTATGGAGGAAACTTATGCGTTGGTGGGAGCTCGAGGACATTGATTTATCCTCTTATGATGATTGACTTTTATGACTTAATTCCTCTCGGCTTTTTAAGCGACTGAAAGAGATCTTGGAAGGTGTTTGTTATATGAAGTGGTGATTAATTTGGCGCTTCAGGAATCAAATGCTTTTTGGTGCTACGAATCCGCGTAGGGAGCTTCTTTTTGATGATTGGTTAAAATTTCTTTTAATTGGTGTTCTACTCGTTGTAATTCTGAACTAAATTGGGTTAATTGGATGAAAAATCCTTGTAACATTTGCTTGTAATTCTTTTCTAGCATCTTGTTAGTTTCTAATAAATTCATCATTAAAAAAATATATATATAAATTACTGAATATGTAAACTTATATGTTTTTTTGTTAAAACAAATGTCTATTTAAATAGTCAAACACAATTTTATAAAAGCATAAAAAATTTACTCTTAACTAATAAGCAGGTGATATGCACACCATTAAAAATGGCAACTAAATCATGTTAGTGATGCACAATCACATATGCATGATAGTTATGTGCACATTACTTTTAATAGTGTGCATATCAGCTCACAAATCATTAATATATTTCTTTTTAAGAAATTTTTCGAGATTATAGTTCTATAATAAATACTTAGAAAATAAAGTAGAAAATTAACACCTAATTTTGGACGAATGAAGTACTCATTCGTAGTTAAAAAATATACTCTCTCTATAGCGAAAACAGATTTTTACTTACAAAAAATGACAAATTAGTATATATATAGGTAATTTTTTGTTGGGTCGAATTTATAAATAGCGTAAAGTTTAAGGTTGTTTTCGTAATTTGTCACATTATGTGTGTGGGAGGAGGGGGTATTTTGTGAAATTTTTTATTAGGCTAAATTTGTAAATAGTGTAAAAGTTACGGTAGTTTTCGTAATTTGTCGCATAGTGTGGGGGCTGTTTTACAAATTCTTATATTGGGCCGAATATATAAATAGCGTAAAAGTAAGGATAGTTTTTGTAATTTGACTCATAGTGCAAGGGGATATTAGGTAAATATGGGCGGGTTGCGGGTGGTTTGCGAGTCGGGCGGGCGGTTTGCGGGTCGGGTAAATGGGCGGGTTGTGTAAGGGTGGTTGATGAGGTGTCATTTTATACACTTTTTCGGAGTCATTTAACTCCTTAAAACATGCAAATATGCCCAGATTATGACTTTAATCGTTGGTTTTCATGTTTTTAGCACTTGAATGGCTTTTCGAGGAAATACACGTAACTTGGGCTCAATTGGAGAAAAATCGGACAAGACCACGACTCTACACCAACTATCTTGAAGAAAATCTCACAGACCGTGGAGACGGCGTCGCAAACCATACGCGACGGCATCAAATCACTCAAGAGACGGCGTCATAGATTTCTAGACGGCGTTAGAACTTAGCTGACTTAAAGAAACCCTAGAAGGTTCTACGGGGCGACAGTGTCAGGATCATAACGCGACACCGTCGCACCTATTTTCCTATATATACAAATCCGTTTTTAGGGTTTTAAGTGTGTAACTTTTGGGAGACGAGCCCTAGTTTTAGAAGATGATTTTAGTAGCCTTTGGGCTCGTTTTTAAGGTGTTAAAACCATCTTGTAACAGCCTCAACTGCATGATTTAATCAAGTAAAGTTCATTTATCCCTTATCACTTAATATGTCTATGTGTTTTGTGATAGATTCTTATTTTTCTTCTTTATTTACCATGCAATGTTAGATCTATTAGTATTTACGTATAATTCAGTGAGAAATCTTAGCATGTAAGATATCCATATTGTGTGTTGCATCTTATGATGGATGTTAGCGTTAGGCATTTAGATTAACTAGCTAGTAAGATAATACATTGGCATAGTACCGTCCTAGGGAACGCGAGGTGTGTAAATAAGATACCACGGTAACCCCGTCTGCCATACATAACCTTATCCTAATATGATTGATCCCTCTTCAAGTTTTTAAATGACATGTAATGTACTACTTATGGCCATGTAATCGTCTTCAGACGGCACCTTACTGTGTGTTGCTTAACGGAATAATACATAGACGGCAGGTTCGTGGAATTCGCCGGATCATGACTTAGGGAGATACTTACATAGAGTCATCACAAGTGTATGACACAGCAACTAATTTAGATAGAAACATGAATAGGAGAGTAAGTTTTATGATAAAGTAAATACGTACGTTTTACCATATATTTCTCACTAAGTATTGATAGATATTTATTCTTAGTTTTAATTAGTTAAATACCAACCAACCTCTCAAACCATGATATTTACCTGCTTTTATAAAAATGTAAAAATACAAAAAGAATCTTCTTTCAACCCCGTAGACCTTTGTTAGAGTTTGTTCGAGCCTTCCCAACCTATTCCCCTGGAGAACGATAACAACCCCTGGGTCTGGCCTATACTAGACTACAACGATTAGGTACTCTGTCTAGGAAGTTGTAAAGCTTCGTGTTGAAGTCCTATGACGATCCGCAAAATCAAGTTTTGAGCGCCCGCTGATAGGAATAGTTAGGTTTTCATTTTTATTTTAACTAGGTCTCACTCGCTTGATTCCTATGAATGTTTGAGAGATTTTTATTGTTCAGTAATTTAGCTTTCTTGTAGTGTACTCCATTTTTGTTTTTTGTTATGTAAATCTCTATTGACTATTCCAATCTTCTTTACGTAGTAACGCGACTCTACACCTTACAATAACCCACCTGTCTAAACCAACGAGTGGCTGCTGCGGTAAATGTTTCTACGATCTCACGATAAAGAGTGAGCTATTAGACCATCCTCGGCTATATCGAATTCGCCTTGAGAACATTGACCAATTCCTTAATGGCTTCGAAAACCAACCTGTAGGTCCAGCCCGTAATAGATCTTCAGCCACGTAAAGTTTTGTAAGTACTTATAAAATCACAAGCAAACTACAAAAGATACTCTAACAAAAAAACTATTGTTTAACGGCGGAATAATAAACATAACAGAGTTATTGTAAAGAAGAAAAAGAATTACTCAAAACAATGATCCTCGGATGGATCTTTTCTATTGATAATAAAAGTGTATTCAATCATTACTTTCATCTATGACTGTAGGTATTCTTAAAAAGCTCAAGAAACCGTAACACCTTGTTCACCTTAAGACTCTCTGAAAGATGATAAGTAAAAATCACTTCCGGTAGGAAATCCATGCCAGATTCCTTATCACTAACAAACTTATACTATCAACTCGGAGTAAGCCATAATACTACAGTCTAAATAATGTTCTACAGCAGAATAACTTTTGATCTGCTAGTACTAACTATTATCCTTATCAGTAGAACTACATAACCTTCCAGCAGGAACGTTTCTGTACTCTAACCAGAGGACCTACAATACCTACTAGTATATCTATCCCCCTATTACAATATTCCTAACACTACCCAATGAAAATAATATGAATGACCCGGAGGCCAAGGATGAATCATTCAACACACCAATTGTTTCCCCTTTTCTTGATTCGGATGAAAATTCTGATGATGGAGAAGTCCTAAGTGAGTTAGAAGAATATGGTAATGCGAGAAGGTTTCGTTGCAAAAAGTAAATTAATAACTTTGATGAGAGGATTGCTTAGCATTCTAATGCATGATTGCCCTTTATAAATTTGATTGCCGTTAATAGTTGATGCCTTATTACCAATAAACATTATTACGCGGGAGGCTTATAACACTATAATGGTAATTGGTCTCGAAAGTACGGGAATGAACTTAGTTGATATTGTTAGGGATGTTTGCTTTCATAGAAACACCCAAAAAGTTTTTCGCTGTAGTATAACTTTATGCTCTCAATATATTACGACAGGTGTAGATGCTCTTGTCTTTGATTTTACTGTTATATTTGATGAGAAGAAGCTTGGAATTCTTAGAGAAGTTTCTAGCATCATGATTCTAGGAGACGATTTAACCTAGTTAATCACATGTTCATCACTATTAATTAAGCAAACTAGGGAGTACTAGTTTCTTTTACTTTTTTCCTTTTCCTTATATTCGTATATGGGTAACTATTCTAAGTACATTGGGGGACAATTTTCAACGTTAAGTGTAGAGGTGAAAATAAGGCCATATAAACTCTTCATTCAATTGATATTTGCTTTGTCCTTAAAATGATGAGTAATATATCAAAACATAGCAAAAACGGATAATTTTAACCAAAATTAATTTTGTTTGTCTCTGTTTTCAATACACATACGCAACGAAACCAAGTATTATTTGATGTCTCATGAGATAGAATTTGTTATGGACTAGTCAACAAAAAACCCTCAAAATTCCACCCTAAAAATGTGAGGTTCGCCTTTAGATCTACAAGAATTCGGGTATCCATTTTTGATACCCAATATAATTTTACCTTTATCTTTCTCGAGTCAAGGAGTGAGCAATTATTTAGTATCCTATTCATCGTTATTGAGGTGTGATCTATTAGTCCAATTGGGGGGGACTTCTACAATAAGTTGTTACAACTCTCTAGTAGAACGTACCTAACCGTTGTAGGTTATAGTATAGCAAGACGCGGAGGGGGTTATTATCCCGCTCTCTAGGGAGAAGAGGTAATGGAATGCTTGATCTTGGTTTATACAGAATACTAGTGGGTTGAGAGAAGATTATTTCTTTTTAATTTTATATTATGAAAGCAGGTAGAATCGTAAGGTTTGTAGAGTTTGGTTAGTGTATTAACGTAACAAATTATCTAATATCTAATCTACTTGTGATAACTTTATATACATTAAATTGTATTTACTTAATAATGCATTACATAGTCAGATTGCTTTTCATATACATGTTGCCTTGTCACACTTGTATTATATAGTGAAGTTTTTTGTAGTGTCCTATGATGGATTACACGAACCCACCGTCTATTTAATAATTCCGTCGTTAAGGCAACGCACAAGTAAGGTAGTATGAAGACTATTACAAGGCCCCTAAGAGTACATTAAATGCATGTAAAATAACTTAATAGGGGTCAACCATATAAAGAGGCAAGGTAGTATGAAGACTGTTACCCGATGGTATCCTTTCTACGCATTCGCGTTTCCCTAGACGTGTCTACAACGATACAGACAAAAGCTGGTTTTCTAGAACCTAACGCGCACAATCATCAATCAAGAAGCAACAATAAAAGGATCTACAATCCGACTTTCATGCAATCATAAGCAAATACAAAGGAGGGTTTAGCCTCGCATGTTATAAAGAAAGCAAAGAGATAAATCAATCACACAACACATAGACATATTCAATGATTAATGATAAACAACCTTACTTGGATTAAAACATGGATTCAAGGTAGTTTAATAGGGTTTTGAGGCCCTAAAAATAACCTATGAAGCTGCTACAAGAGCTAGGGTTCGTCTCCCTAAGTTATACAAAGTTATCCCAAAAGTTGCACACTTGAAACCTTAAAATCGGTTTAATATATATAGAGATATCGATGCGACGGCGTCGCGTTGTAATCCTAACATCGTCGCCACGTGGATGACTCTAGATCCTCATTAAGTCGGCTATGTCCTGACGCCGTCACTAGATCTCTGACGCCGGTACTAGATGGATCACGACGGCATCGCTTTATGCCTGCGACACCGTCTCCACGTTCTGTAAGCAATACTTCTTCAAGGATTTGGTGTAGGTCCGTAATCTCGTCCGTTTCTTCTCCAAATGAGCCCAAGTCACATGTATTCCCTCCAAATGCCATCCAAGTGCTAAAAACCTGAAAATAAATGATTAAGCACATAATCTTGGCATATTTGCATGATTTAAGGGGTTAAATGACCCCGAAATAGTGTATAAATGACACTTCATCATAGTGAAAGACTTGGTAAATCTGAGGTCGTCCCAAGAGTTAAGTTGTATTAGTTTTAATTTGAAATGTGCCACAGGTTTGAAAATGATTTTGAATTGATTTGAAACCTTACATGAAAATAAATGCGATAAGTAAATAAAATGAGAACAATCAAGGAGAAAGGTGTGCTAACCTAGTTATTTCATTACAAATTCTATGACATGTTTCCTAGTGCAATGTCTAGATATCGTTTTATTAGTGGTTCTAATATCAACAGACCCGAATTGGCATTTAAGGTCTGTCATATACTTCTTGCGATCCCAATTCCCCGAAAGTTACAAAGGTAGGGCATCCAAGTTGCAGTAATTAAACCCCAGCTATCCTAAAGACCTGCCTATAATCTAGATAGATTATAAACCCCCTCTGAAAGAGTTCTCAAGTTTTTTAGTATTTAATGTGATAAAGGCAGTAATCATATTAATTCCTACATTAGGGATATATGCTAACTTATCTTAGTACCATGTTGATCCTAAGTTCAACAAGTCAGCCTAAAAAGAGGATTAACAAAATCTAAACTATACTCCAATACCTACCAAAACTCAGGATCATAACGAGACAAAAAATGATATTCAAATTCAAACGATAAATAAACGAGAAACAATCATATCATCAGTAAATTCATAACTAGGCCAGCACTAGAAGTGCTTAGCCACTTATAGCAACAACAAAGTAAGAGATAATGAAAGAAATATTGGATTGAACCATCATAATTCTTACAAGATGTGTTTATGAATGATTAATACAAAAAGTAAGATAAGTGACTTCTCCCTTGAAATATTGGTGGAATTCTTCGACTTTTGGAAGCTTGGTTCGCCCCTTGGTACTGTGGTGGAAAGGTTGATGTCGAATGTGCAGAATGAGGGATCTATTTATAAGTTTCGTATTTGTTACGGCGTAATTGATGAGTTGGATTACGCCGTAACCATGATGATGTAGGCTTCCATAATCCAGGCTTAAAATGGGTTATGGCGTAACTGTAACGTCCTAGTTACGCCGTAATTGTGACTAGGATGAGTCATCATTCTTCAACGTGGCAGGTTACGACGTAATTGTGACGAAGCAATTACGCCATAACTGTGGTGATGACTAGTTTCTTCGTTAATTTGGTTACGACGTAACTCCTGCGGGGTGGTTACGCCATAACTGACCTTGAGATCCTTCATTTACTTGCTTTCCACGTCCAGTTCCCATATCTTTTGCTCTAATGCTCGTATTCTTCCTGTAAACGAAATATAAAGTGATTAAGCATCATTTTCAGGCATTTATACAATAATTACGAGCATTTTGATAAGGATTTTGATACTAAAAAATATTAACTATTTGATGTTATCATTCACCAACTCGTACTAGGTAGACTTTAATTCGAATAACACCTTTTGTCCCGCCATTTTTCTTTATTGAATTGTCCTCCCTAAACACTCTTAGAGATAAGTATTAAACTCAGCTTGCTTATCTTCAAAGGGTAATAAGATCATCAGGGTTTTGCCACCCTAACTATCTTCAAACCTTCAGCGTATTCCATCTACATACCAGCTGATATCCATCCCACCGACGAGTAAGTCTTAAGTAATTTTTGTAGACTTCCTTGACGAGTCTCTGACTTGAATATGTCTAAAGGTTCTCGTTGAAGCATGCTACAACGAGTCTTTCAATGTTCGCTGATGTTCCAGCATCGAGGTCTTCAACATTACTTAATTTTTAGTTTTAAATCTAGGCATAAGACAATTGGGCACTCAATTGAACCAACCACATAGTTTTAGATTATTTATGTGTTCAGATGTCCGCGTTTTTAAAATACGCAATCAAAAAAAACGTAGAAAAACGTGAAAAATAGTTTACAAGGAGAAAATTATAACTAAGTGGATATAAAAAAAATAAATAAAAATGGACAATACATACAATAATAAATATACACATCACAATTAACAATTAAGCATCATTAAGAAAACAATGATTTTACGTTACAAATCGTGTTTAAACTTATTTTAACTAAATCATAAGATTTAGTTATGAAAAAAATTTAGGTTTCATTTTAGTTTCGAAAATATTTTCAATTTATACCAATTACAAAAATATAAAAAGCATATAAATGAACCACGGTCACAAGACATGCAAAATCTCAACTGATGAAATCCTATGCTCGGTTTCATGAGCACCAAGAAAACTAAGTGGTCAACTAAAGGACAATCCATAAAAACTAATACTTGGGCTCCCACTTACTTTAAGACCTATCCAAAGCAAGTAAAACCTATAAAGCCCAAAAATCATAGCATGTTGTTTGAAACTTTTCATCCACTTGAGGGACCGAAAAGTCCAAGAAGGAGTCTTCCCCAGTCACAGTGCCAAACTACAAAGTTGTAGCCCTCTGAGTAGTGAACCTGCAGTAAAATTTCAGAGTCTAAAACGCAACAAAGCTCCTGGAATGAATTTTTTATTACACAAGGTCCATGAGGCCTGTTTTTGCACTTTCACCTTCTACATCGACGCCATTTCAAATCAAGAAACGGTTACAATTTGGTAATCAAATATGAATAACATAAGACATATTAGACTATTGTGAAGTGCCTAAACAATGGCTACAAATAAATAAAAGGTACTTAAAAGTGTC
>BQNB010038835.1:0-48481 GCA_026074375.1 Tanacetum coccineum | reverse complement strand
AAGAGCTACCGTGAAGTAGTTGATTATTTGGTTTAAGTCTCTTTCGTGTAACCGTTATAATTTGTCAAAGAAAAAAATAAAAAAAAAAAAATAAAAAAAAATAAAAAAAAATAAAAAAAAATTTTAGTGTAAAGTTTTGCTTTTTAATTGTTAGTTTTTCTTTTTATGCGCACTCGTTCGCAATCTCGTAGACGTCGTCAACAACAAACTCTTCCGGTTGAACCAATTGTTGAACAAAACGTTGTTCCAATGGCCGACAATCGAACGATGGCCCAAATGTTACAAGCACCTATCGAAGGGTATGAAGATGCTATAGTAATTCCACCAATCAATGCTAACAATTTCGAGCTTAAGCAACCTTTAATCAATCTTGTGCAAAGTAATAAGTTTACGGGTAGACAAGATCCCCACAATCACCTTCGATTTTTTAATAAGGTCACTTCAACGTTTAGACATCCAGAAGTTCCGAACACTTCGGTTAAGCTTTTGCTTTTCCCTTTTTCTCTAGACGGTGAAGCCCGAGATTGGTTAGACAAAGAACCACCAAGATCAATTCTCACATGGGACGACCTTGTTTCAAAATTCATAAACCAATACTTCCCACCTTCAAAAACCACTTACTATCGGAATGAGATCATTACTTTTTATCAAAAACCAAACGAAGCCTTTAATGAAGCATGGGAACGTTTTAAAGGACTCCTTCGTCAATGTCCTCACCATGGCTTTTCGGAACTCCACCAACTCGATACTTTTTACAACTCTTTGAATTCAAGATGCCTTAGTATTTCTGCAGCAGGTGGCAATTTCCTTAGACAAAACGCTCAAGAAGTTTAGCAATTCATATGAAAGAAAGTCCCAAAAGATCGTTACACTAAGAATTCGATGATAATGAATCAAGAGTGATGTACGGATGCTCCCTCTTTCTAATCTTCACCTCTAATAATTCTTTCGATAATGCAATCAAATAGCCCTTGCTCTCAGAAAGATGACCATCAAGATGAACCAAATGATGAATCAAATGAAAGCTTTAGTTGTTACTCCTGCACCAGTCAAAGCAGTTGAGGAAGTATGTGTCACTTGTGGATCAAATCACAATTTTAACCATTGTCCGTTAACTCGAGGTGGAAACGATTTTCCCATTTTTCAAGACAATATCCAACAATTTCAACAAACCGCAGCTGTTGGTAATTTTCTCCAAAGAAACCAACCTTCCAATTTGGCAAGTCAAATGAAACCACCGGGTTTCAATCAACCGAATGTCCAAACCAACCAAAACCGTTATCAAGGAACCAATTCTAACTTCAACCAAAACCGTGGAGGAAACTTTAATCCAAACCGTCAAAATCAAGTTTATCAAGCTCCACCATACCAAACACCAATCAATCAAGTTTTACCTTACCAACCTCCAACAAATAGTGTGTCTAAAACGGAATTTGAAAATTATTCTAAAGCTAATGATGCGAACATGAATAATTTGCAAATGAAGTTGGATAATTTTCAAAATGATTTTCAAAGAGTTTACAATGAGTCTCAAAAGAAGCAAGATGATTTTCAGAAAATGATGCTCGGTTTCATGCAAAGTTATCATAGCAACCAACCTTCAAGTTCAAATTCTTTACCAAGCAATACCATTCCAAACCCAAGAAATGAAGCCAAGGCAATTACAACTCGTAGTGGTGTTTCATACGATGGACCTCCGATTCCACCGCCGGTGGTGGAAAAGGAAAGTGAGGTGACAAAGGATACGGAGCTACCAAGCACCGAAGACATCCAACCTCCTCCATTAGTCCATGAACAAACCAAAGACAAAGAACCAATCAAAGAACCTTCTTTCGTTGCCAACAAAGCCAAACCTAATTTGCCTTACCCATCAAGACTCAACAAAGAAAAGATTCGTGAAAAGGATGATATCCTAGCTTCAAAGTTTATGGAAATCTTCCGTAATCTTCACTTTGAGCTAAGTTTTGCGGATGCTCTCATTCATATGCCAAAGTTTGCTCCGATGTTCAAAAAGATGCTAAACAACAAAGACAAGTTAATTGAGTTAACCAAAACACCGTTGAATGAAAATTGTAGTGCGGTTGTCCTTAAAAAGCTTCCAGAAAAGCTAGGTGACCCCGGTCGATTTCTCATTCCATGTGATTTTTCAGAGTTCGATAGTTACTTAGCCCTTGCCCGTTTTTAGGTGCTTGTATCAATTCATGCCTTTATCCATCTGGAAAAGCTTCATATTCAGTCCTAACCGAAAACAAAAAATGGTTATTAGAATTAGCCGACGTACAATTTCAAACCAACCGGTGTAGCTGAAATGTTTTTGTCAAAGTAGGGAGTTTTACTTCCGGCCGACTTTGTTGTTCTGATTTTTATGCCGCATCCTCGAGTACCATTGATCCTCGGGCGAACCTTCTTTAGGACGGCTCATGCTTAATCGATGGTTTACGATGGAGAGGATTACTCTTAGAATGAAGATCAATCGTTTAACCTTAAATGTGGTGATGCCACCTTCCAATTTCCTAAAACAATCTCGAATCATGACGAAAGGTTGATCTTATCGATGTCACTTGTGAAGAGTACTCACAAGAAGTACTTGGATTTTCCGATTCCGTTGCTTACAACAATCCTTCTCCATACTTCGATCCGATTGTTTCTACTTCATCTCCAACGCTTACTCCGTTTGATGAAAGTGATTTTCTACTCTTTGAAGAAGCCGATGCTTTCATAGCAATCGATGATGAACCAGTTTCACCAGTTTTCAATGCCACGTACTATGATCCCGAGGGTGACATTCTCATTCTCGAGGCACTCCTAAATAGTGAACCATTACCTCCTCTACCAAACCAAGGTAATTACTTTCCAGAAAATCAAAGAGATCTTAAAGTTGTTGAACCAAAGAAGTCTTCAGTCGAATATGCTACTTCTTATGAACCAAAAGATGAAATTCCCGAAGTCGAGCTTAAAGAATTACCTCCGCATCTCGAGTATGCGTTTTTAGAGGAAAATAACAAGCTTCCAGTCATAATTTCAAAAGATTTGAGCCAAGAAGAAAAAACCTCACTCATTAATGTTCTCAAAAACAGAAAACAGGCAATTGCTTGGAAACTTTCTGACATCAAAGGCATAGATCCAGAGTTTTGCTCTCACAAAATCCTTTTAGAAGATGATTACCAACCTTCAGTCCAACATCAAAGGAGGGTTAACCCTAAAATCCACGATGTCATCAAGAAAGAAGGGATAGTCCTTGGGTGAGCCCAGTACACTGTGTACCAAAGAAAGGAGGAATGACCGTAGTAACAAATGATGAAAACGAATTAGTGCCAACAAGACTTGTAACAGGATGGAGAGTATGCATAGATTATCGTAAGTTGAACGAAGCTACAAGAAAAGACCATTTCCCTTTACCGTTCATGGATCAAATGCTTGAGAGACTCGCAGGAAATGAGTACTATTGTTTCCTCGACGGTTTCTCAGGTTATTTCCAAATTCCAATTGATCCAAATGACCAAGAAAAGACCACATTCACCTGCCCATACGGAACGTTTGCTTATCGCCGCATGCCTTTTGGTTTATGCAATGCGCCAGGCACGTTTCAAAGGTGTATGATGGCAATCTTCCATGACATGATTGAAAAGACAATGGAAGTCTTCATGGATGATTTCTCGGTTTTTGGAGATTCTTTTTCTACATGCCTCACCAATCTAGAAAAAAAATGCTTAAACGGTGTGAAGACACCAACTTAGCTCTAAATTGGGAAAAAAGCCATTTCATGGTGAAAGAAGGTATCGTACTCGGACATAAGATGAAGAGAAAAGAAAGAGAGAATAGAAGATAGGAAATTTGATGTCGAACAACAAAGTAGAACGATGTGATTTCTCTAAGATACCTCACCCAACCAACGTTAAGGTGTGGGATATTTCGAAGTTTTTTCTCAGCATGCTGGTTTTTACCGCAGATTCATCAAATACTTTTCAAAGATCTCTCTCGACAATGAACCCATCTCTTAGGGAGAGAAAAAGAAAGAGAAAAAAAAAAAAAGAGAAGAAAAAAAAAAACCCACTCCTTTTTCTTCTCGGAAGATTTGCACATTCTAGCCTTCCGAACTTGAAAAAAAGAAAGTTTAACCGAAGCTCCAATTCTCATTGCTCCAAATTGGGACCAACCTTTTGAAATCATGTGTGATGCAAGTGATTATGCAATAGGTGCGGTTCTAGGGCAAAGGATTGAGAAGCAATTTTAGGACCAATTCATTTATTGAAAGTAAGACTAATGACCCGAACGGGCCCGTTTCCCTATCCCGTATAGGGCAGGAAAATCAAAATACCACATACACGAAAAATGTCGGATGCTTGATTGTTGCAAGTTGCTTTTACGCTTTTTTTTTGAGATTTTGAGAATTAAGTTGTTTTTCATCCAGATCATATAGAATCTTGTAACAAAGTGTTGGGGTTACACGTGACTTCCATACCACTTCTATTCTCCCGCATTGGTGAATTGTGTGTGTTTGTGATGTGAAATACCTCCCTTCCGTATTTCAAAAAAGGAAAAGACGCCACCAACCCCCACAGTAGGCAACAATACCACCCAAGACAAGATTTTTTGCTGCTCCTTTTAGATGGAGGGTGGGGGTTCTCTTACTTCTCTAAGAATTTCGATTTATTTTCTGTTAATTTTAATGATACCAAAGGGACGCTAACAAATAATAAATAAAAAAAAATATAAAACTAAAAAAAAAATAAAAATAATAAAAAAAAAATTAAAAAAATAAAGAACTATACAAAAAAAATACACATAAAAAATAAAAATAGAAAAAAAATAAATAAAAAAAAAAAAAAAAATAATAAAAAAAAAAAAAAAAAAAAAAAAAAATTAAAAACTAAAAAAAAATTAAAAAAAAAAATAAAAAAAACTATAAAAAAAAATAAAATAAAAAACTATATTTTGCAGCCGCCCACGCTTATCCACCCTCTCTCGTCTCTCTGAAAACCGTATTGTATGTGACATATTTTTGATCTTTTTCCTAACTTCTAAAGAAATAAGAAAGGAGATTTAATGAAACATTTTTCCATCTTGAATTGAAACATTTTTGATTACTCTGCGTGTGGATTTTAGTTGTCTTCTCATGATTATGACCAAATTTACCCCGTGTTGGTTTTGGTTTTTCGGTTTTTTTGCCGACGGTTTATTTATTCTGTGTTTTATTTTTTTTTTTATTTTAGCCGTTTTTTTTTTGTTAATTGCGTTTTTTTTTTTACTTTTTTTTCCTATTTTATTTTTGCCATGTTTTTTTGCAAGATATATATGGCCAAATTACCACGCGGAGATAATTTTTGCTTTCATCAATGGAATGTCAAACAACAATAAACAAAAATATTAAAGAGGCAAATAAATAAAGAGGAAGTTTTTTCTTTTTGTGTTTTCAATGGATTTATTAAGCATTAATTTTAGAATGATCCTATCTCTTTAGTACACTTGCTTTTTTTGTTGAGACCAAATCATTCCTCGTAGCTGTGATTTATGTTCGGTTTTTAGGGTGTTTGTTATTTGGCCAAAGAAGATTTTTGAAAAATTCCTCAACCAAAAAGTTCTTGTCATGAAGCATGTAGGATCCCACCTGGGGGACCATCATAGTGCTAATATCATTCATCGTCTCAAAAAGTTAAGTATTTGCTTTTAGTTTGCTGCTGGTGTCTTTTGAGTACCTTTGTATACATATTTATAAAGGATTGTTTTTATTGATTTACGAATTATATTCAAAATCTTGTGATGCATGTCAAAAGACAAAGGCAATGATTTCTCATCTTCGACGTATGAGATGTCCTCAAAATGCAATCCAAGTTTTGAGAAATTTTTTTTGTTGTTTGGATGGTTGACCGGTTATATTTTATTTGGGTTTAGTTTTTTATCTTTTTATTTTAATTCTTTTTACTGGTATCGATTTTATTTCTTGTGGACTTTTTCCGTTCGTCTTCTAGTTGTAGATGGGAAACAGAATATATTGTCACGTAAGTAGCTTGTCTCGAATTATTTTTCCAAATGGTGGGAAGCCTTGTTTTCAGGTGGTATTGTTGGAGGATCACTCGACAGCCATAACCTTAGATGCGGTGGGGTAGTGGGACGGTGGGGCTGAGGTGGAGCGGAGTGGGGCGGAGTGGTGGGGGGCGGGGGGGGAGGGGGGGCGTTGTGGTGTGGTGGTTTATGTAGTCGAGGAGGGTGTTGGGGGTTTAGTGGTTAGAGGTGTGAGGGGGTCGAGGTGATTCGGGTTGGTGTGGAGTGCTGTGTGGGGGTCGGGGTGTGTGGTGTTAGTGGTGGGGTGTGGGGTGATTGGTAGGTTGTCGGTGGTGTTGGCATGGGATGGTTATTTTTGGGGGTTGGAGGATTTTCCATGGGGCGTCTCACGTTTTTGGTTGTGGCCTGGCACCAGTGCCACCTAGGACTTAGAGTCTTTCATAAGCGATCGACTTTGGGATCCCATTTTTGTAATGACAAATTTTGATTTAACAGGTTTATGGTTTCCTAAATATGGTTTTCCACACCTATCGTCTTTCTACCCGATTAAAACCCTCAGACTAGTGGTTCAAGTCGAGGTGACGAATTCGTAGGTCTCAAAAGAATCTTAGAATTACCAGTGGACGGTTAGGAGGGGAAACGAGAAACAACCGTTATTGCTTTGTGCACCTCATGGTCAGAAAGTTACGTAGATGATGCATTCCAGTTTAGGGGCATTCCGAACCGCTTCCATGGACTTCTGCTGATCGGATGCGTCACGCACTACCAAAGTTTGTTTTTTATGGTGGAAAAAAAATAAAAAAAACAAAAAAAAAAAAAGCGTTGCGTTGAGAGGTCGTTGGTCACCTTACCCGTTTCGAACTAGAGGAACACAATAGGCATAGTGAGGGCTCCTTAAGCATGGGCAACTTCTGATTCAAGACTGCAGGTGATCATCGAAGCTATAACTCAATGAACTTATCGAAGATTCAGTGATCTAAGATTATGAGAATTCATTATCTACAAGGAGGACAACAAAGAATCTTCACTGATTACTAAGATAAAGATTACGAATCTTCAATGGTGGTGATCATGTCTTGGCTTTTCAACTCCCGATTTTTTTTAACGATTTTCTTGGAAGTAAAGCTGAAAGCTCAAAGTCCGAAGTTCCGAAAATGGGATGGGGTACTTTCCACTATGATGGTTTTGCTGGGTCCTTTCACTTAATCTACCAATTAAGTTTTTTCCTTATGGCACAACCAAATTGTCTCTCCCCGAGGGTTATTTTTATTTTTTAATTTCAATGGCAACTTGCGCCCCACCCCGTCTTACTCTCGTTTCTTATGCATATACTATGAGAGGGGGGGTAGATTTACACCCTACCATTGGTTTACCTCGTCGGAAATCTCCAAACTTTCCCTAAGGATAACTAAATTCAGGCTGGAAGTTGAGGGATTGTCGAGTCGTCGATGGATTTGCGACTCCGGGAATGACCCCAAAAAAAACAAAAGCTGTGCTTCGTGGGAGTGCACCCCATAATGCTTGCCATTTCTCTTTCATTTTCTTAATAAAGTTGTTGTTGATGTTCTGTTGGTTTGGCATCCTTTCTAGGTAATTGTTAGATTTGTTTGGATTTTTGCAAGAAAAAAAAAGGAAGGACAAAGATTGCCCACCCTCCCCATCATTTTTTCCCTAAAAAAGTCTCTCGTGTCCGGTGGGTTTTGGTTTTGTTTGTTGTATATCCCGTTTTTTTTTCACTCGAGCTTCTCATCCTTGTTTTTTGGAATTTGATTTAGTTTGGGGAGAGAAAGGAAAAAATCAATTATCCTTTAATCTATTCGATTTTTTCACGTTATCATTATTTGTATTAAAAATAAATTCATATAAACGGCCCTTTTTAGTTTCTTTTCTTTAGATTACGTTTTTAAGAGTGAGACCCCACCCAGACTTTTTTTTAAAACAGGGAGGACAAGGTTTCGTTTTTAAGTTTGGGGCTATGCGAATCTATCGATATTTTTTTATGTTACTCTGCTATTGGTTTTGTTCTCACGTCACCCGTTTTCCCACAAAAATAGCAAATTTTTTAATTTTTTAAGTCTTATTTGTAAGGATATTTATAAATAAAAGTGTTAGACAAGTAATGTAGTTTTCGTTTGGTTTAAGAATAAAAAGTAATTTTTGACTCAGTTCGGTATGTTATAGAGTTCTAGTATTTGCCCTTAACAATTTATGATGATAGTTTGTGCTAAGTTCTCATGTAGATTTTAAACAATGCTATAGTCTTAGTTTATTTATTAGACTTGAAATCGATTAGTAAATGATAAACCTTGTGCTAATCTAAAGTAGAGATTTTACAATATCGCCTGGTTGGAATTTTATTTAGGATTAAACGTTTTGCGATGAGAGGGAAGTTCTTTTCTTAATTAGAGAATTTTTAAATTGCATAAGAATAAAGAGGATGATAGTGTTGATTACGAATTAGGATGCTAAACAAAGTTTATTTGGAAAACTTAAAGGCTTATAAGAATAACTTGTAGTTTTTCTTCCTCGGTGTTCTTAAAATGATTAATTTTACGTGTTCTCTTTAATTTTTACAAATTAGAGTTTTACTCTTAAAAGTCTAATCAACATATTCAGAGAAAAAGCTTTATCGATGATGAAGTCAAACATCATTGGTAAATAAGAATTTTAGTTCAAACTTTGGTTTTCTAAAATGGAATTTTTTTTCTATCTGCAAAAATAATATGTTAAATCAATCAATTAATTAAAAAAACAAATCTATAAAAATGTAGTTGGTGAATAAAAATGATGCAAGTTATAAATCCTTAGTGTTAATAATTAATATACAAACTCCATCGTAATAAAGTACATGGGCAATTTTTGGTTCGCTCCCGATGTGACATCGAAAGAAAGGATGGAGGATGTATATTTAGGGTTGGTATCATAATAAGTACCTAAATTCTTATGTCGGAGGTTGGCAGAGAGAAGTGTTGTGTCGTCGAAAGATAAGTGATACGACGATTCCTGCCCTTAATAATGTAAATATAAATAAATAGTAATAATAATGTTTGCAAGTTAAGAAATTTAAATAGTAAAAGTTTCATTTTCTAAATACCAAGGTATTCTTTTGAACTACTAAGGTTTGCAAAAAGTCTACAAGGCTTTTTCATGGAAGTTCTTTCTGGTCTCGTATAGTTATTAGTATTATCTGAATGGAAGATTTATAGAGGTTGGCAAAAAGCCTTAGCACTTACCCAGGATGATGGTGGATGTTAGAGAGAAAGTCATTCATGGACAAGTGAAACCAATGATGTCTTAGCTAAGGTGGTTTTGTTTGTGTTGAGATTGTTTGATCTTGGCTAAGTGATTATCATATAGCCCAATAAGGCCCATGTGTACGCTTCTTTGGTGGATTTGAACTATCTAAATATGTGGATTTAATGGTTTAAATTAATTTGAACACACACACACCAAAATATATGATTTATGTCAGGAAAAGGATCTCACAAGTTTTACTTATAAGTAGTCTTAGCATCTTAGTTCGTACTTAGCAGTGGTCTTATTTTTAAGCTTAGCATGGGAAAAGTAAAAAATCGGGGATGATGAAGTTATCTTTTAGACACTTAATTGTGCTTTTTGTTCTATGATCCTAAAAGTTACCAACGTGGTAATGAAAACAATACATTATGTCAACACAAATAAGTTGTAGTTAGGTAGTTAATTATCAAGAAAAGTCATAAAAAGAGAAAAATCTTTGAAAATGGGAAATCGGGTGTTTTATAACTTGTGATCTCTTAGCTCTCTCAACAAAAATCTTTGCTACTTTTCAAAAGTTTAGTTTGGGGAAGTTTCGAGGTATTTGGTTATAAGGCATGTGATATTGCGTGAGGACACGCAATCGTTTAGTTTGGGGAATTTTGATAAGTGTAAAATACACATATCTATTTATGCTTAAAATAGCCCAATTAAACCCAAAACAGACCAAAAATGGGCAACAATATGCTTGTATTTGTGTTTTGTGTGTGCAGTAACGGATATATCAAAAGTCACAAGAAAATCATCAAAAACGGGCAAGCACGGACACGAGAACGGAAGAGTATACAAAAGCCGGAAGCAAAGCCATGAAAAAGTCAACCCTCAGTCAAGCAGTCAAAAGAAAGTTAAACCATGGTCAACAGAAGTCAACAAAATCCCTAAATTGCCATTTCAGTCTCTTAACTTGCAGAAAAATCCAAAAATAGTCCCTAAAACCCTTATTAGGCCCCAAAACCCTAAATAACCCTACCCGGATCCAAAGCCCATTACTTAGCCCAAAACCCTAGCCCGTTTACTTTTTTATAAACCACAGGGACTGAACTTGCCATTTGCAAAAGTTTTTTACACTACACTTGAGATAACTAACCACAAGGACCTAATTTACCATTTCCTCAAACTTCAACTGAATTTTAACTCTTTCACTTAATAAAAATTAGGCGCCAAAGGTGTTACTATTCACATTTCTTCTCCGTTTCACCATCCAGGGTAAAAGAGAGGGCAAATGGAAATTGAGGGCTCTATTGGTCAATTCAAGAGCTCATTAACAAGATGCCAGGGATAAATTAGTCTAATCAAAGGATTTTAGTAGCTCACTCTCATGAGAATGCCATGTCAGAGCAAGAAAAGCTCAAGGGAGAAGTGGGATTTACTCTTGGATCACTCAGAGAAGTAACACAATGTCACATCAAAGGAATTACACGTTGGCAATCCTTAGTTACACATAAAATGATCAAACGGCTGATATTTATGATCCAATGATTGGGAAATTGATTGGCTGAGATCAAAGGAGCGGAGGATAGGATTTTTAGGCCTAGAAGCTTCATCAAAGGCCTATACCATTGAGCTCTCATTCACACAATGGAATATCTTCTTTTTTTTATCTTCCTTTTCTAGCCTTTTCACCTAGTGTAGTTTTTTATTGTAATTTTCTTTTAATCATTTGTAATTGTCTTTTATCTAATGTAATCAGAGTTTTTAGTTAATCAAAGTTAGTGTTTGCTTTTAAGCTTCTTAGTCTCTCTTTATTCATAAGCTCTCTAAAATAGCCAAATTGTCTCAATAAGCTAATAAGCTCATATTAAGCTCTTTCAGTCTATAAGCTGAAATGGAGCTTATTTAATTCAGTATTAATCATATCTAAACCTTTAATCATCTTAACATACACTTGTGGATTGTTGAGCTTTTTGGGAAGTTTGACCAATTATGGAAGGGTCAAAGAAGGACTTAACTCCTAGCTTATTTATAAGCTAGGAGAGCTTGTAGCTGCTTTTTATAAAGTCCTCTTGTTTAGTTAGAGGAGAAAGTAAGTTTCATTTTTAAATTCCTTGTTCATTTTCAATTATAGCTTAATACTTACTTATATGTTTGCTTATTACTAAATTGCTTATTCAGTTTGCTTACTAGTGCTTAATAGTCCTTAATCTAGCTTATTAAGTATGTTTGTTCATTTTTTTAAACTTAATCATTTTAGATCATAGTTTTCAATATAATTTGTCATTAAACCTTAAAAAACCAAAAATAAGAAGTTATAGATTAGATCTTAATTCTAGCTTAAAGTAGTTGTTAAATTGTGTTAATTAGGTTTGAAATAAGCTAGTTAATGTCGGGTAATCAAGTTTTCCTAATTAGTTTTCAATTTAAGAGTTTTTTCAATTCTGTCTGCTAGCTAAAAAGTGTTTTATTAAAATCTGTCGATAAGTTAAAAGAACTGTTTTTTTAACTTAGTTGACTTCATTAAGTCCAAAGAATTGTGCAAAATGATTATCATCATTAACTTTCACTAATAATCAATAGGAAAACAGATTTCATAAGTTAGTTTACATTTTTCATCAAATTATGGCTTATTTTATAATCTCAGCACCAGGGTACTTAGTGACTTAAGATTTGATTGCTTAAAATTGATCTAGGATCTTTAAGGCTTTGTGTGTGCTTGAATTGTGTTTTGTTAGACACTCACTTAGAGTGTCTAAGTGCAGGCTTACCCTCAAAGTAACCTGCACTATTGGTTTTATTCATCTGTCAAGTGCATCAGCAGGAACTAAGCTGTTCCTGCTGTCACTTTTTAGCTTAATTTTTAGCTTTTAAATGTAGGATTTAGAAGCTTAAATTTAGAATACATTTAAGTTTGCATATACTTTATGTTAAGTCATAGTTTTTTACCATTTCTCTTTATTTTCCTCTTTAATCGTGCTTTAACAAAAGTAGATCAAAAGAACCAAAAACCAAAAACATAGGATTAGATTAGTGGTTTTAAATTTTTGATTTCTAAGTCTTAAGGAGTTGATTTTTAATGATTCCATTATATATTAATAAGTAGTTTACGCTAGTTTGCAAAAGCTCATAATCCGAAATAGCTTATTGAGAATTTGAGCTTATATGGATTTTGTGCTTTTTGCTTAGTTTCTTGAGTTTAGCATTTTCACCTTCAATTTTAGTTAGCTTAATATGTTTCTAGGTCAATTTACTTTTCATTTTTAGATTAAGCAAATTACAAGCTTGCTAGATCACCTTTTCTTTTTCAAATTGAGCTTAAATTGAGCTTTTTACAAGCTTTTAAGTAAAACCAAAGGGAAACCCCCACTTTCTGTAAACATACTTAAAGATAAGCCTTTTTGAGCTTATCTTTGCTTTTCAGCTTATTGTGCTTTCATTAAAGTTGATCATCACCACTTGTTTTATAAGTTTGCTTTTATAAGTTTTTAATAATAAGCCACTTTTAAATCCATCTTAATTTTAAGCTTAAAATAGAACTAGTTGTGTGATCGGGTTAGCCCTCAGGGGTGGTTTTTGTAAATTTTGAGTTTAAATGTTATTCACTGTTAGTCCTTTAGGTACTAGCATCGTTATGTCCTTTTTGTCTATTTTTCAGTTAGTTTAAAAAATCTTTATCATACTTTTTTAATAAATAATTATGTTTTAATTAGTTTAATTAGACTTTAATTAAAAAGTAAAAATTAGGAGCAAGATGAACATCTACAAGATGAACATGGAGCAATTTCAAGTTAATACCAAGTTCTTAAACAGTCTCACTAATGCAGTAATTTTGAGACTGATGTCAAGCTAGTTAAAGATTTGCATACCTCCAACTTTGTCAACATCCATGCATACTTAACAACATGAACGCCAGCACATGAAGTACATATTATGCGTGAACGTCACCAAGATCCACTTGCATTCGTTGCAAATCAGCAAATGACACCACCTCACTTCAACCCTTATCAATCATCTTACAACAATCCTCAACTTCAACAACAGTTTTCACTATCACAACAGTTTTCACCATCACAATATGGATCAATTCAACCCAATCAACAATACCCATCTCATTATCCATCACAAACTCAATTAAATAATTCATCAATTCAACCATATAATACATTTTAGTCTGAAATGAATCATCAAACCTCAACTGTTCCATAAGTAATTCCTCAAGTGCTTTCAATCACCCAAGCCCTACACAACTTATGACTAAGACACTGTTTGTAGACTCAGGTTTTGCAGTTGTTGTGTTTTCTCCTGGAGATGACCCAATTACTTGTCTCAATAAAGCAATGGCTTTTCTAACGGCTGTAGTTTCTTCAAGGTTTCCTTCTACCAATAATCATCTCAGAACTTCCTCTAATCCAAGAAACCAAACCACTATTCAAGATGGCAGGGTTACCGTGCAACAAGTTCAGGGGAGACAAGGGCAAAATTATTCTGGTACTACTTATAAGAGCAATGCTACTAGTTCAAGGGGAAATACTACAAGTGGACAGGCAAGAGTTGTTAAATGATACAACTGCCAATGTGAAGGACATATGGCTAGGCAATGCACTCAGCCTAAGCGACCAAGGAATGTTGCATGGTATAAGGAGAAAGCAATGTTAGCAGAAGCTCAGGAAGCTGGACAAATATTGGATGAGGAGAAAATCGCATTTCTTACAGATCCAGGAATTCCATCAGATCAAGCTCAGACAATCATCCCTCACAATGCTGCCTTCCAGATTGAGGATCTCGATACGTATGATTCAGACTGTGATGATCTCTTGACTGTACAAATGGTTCTTATGGCTAACATTTCCAACTATGGTTCTGACATTATCTCAGAGGTACCTAATTTTGAAACCTATCTGAATGATATGGATAATCAAAGTGGGCATGCATTGCAGGATTTTGAACAAACACCAGTTATAGATTTTACAGATAATGAGATATCTAGGGATAGCAATATCATTCCATATTCTCAAGATTTGCAAGAAACACAACAGGCAACTGTTCAAGATACTAATTTGCAGGCACAACAAGATTCAATGATTTTGTCTGTGATTGAACAAATGTCCGAACAAATGATTAATCATGTAAATAATTGAGAAAAGTCCAATAAAGAACAAAAAAATGAATCGATAACCGCTGAGTTAGAGAGATATAAGGAAAGGGTCAAAACTTTTGAACAACGTCTTAATATTGATTTAAGTAGTCATGAAAAAATGATTGATTCTCAAGTGGATGATATGATTAGAGAGAAACTTGCACTCAAAGAACAAATTGACTCACTTGAGCAAAATCTTTCTAAACAAATCAAAGAAAAGGTGTCACACCCCGTAAATTCCCGGTTAGTATTCCGACTCACTCCGGTCATCTACATTAAATTTTATTCGTTACGTTTAAATCTGGCAATTTACCGAGGAACTAATCTGCGTAAAAACTGAGAAACATCACCGAACGCGTTCCGGCATCGGTTATAAATTATTTTAGGCATTATATGTGTTATATTAGCTTTCCTGAGTGTTTCGTGATTTTTAATCACTACCTATATTAATTTTAAGGTTTTATCTTTTTGAATTGCGTTTTTCGCGTTTTTGACCAAACGGAACCCCGGAAACTCGAAATCTTTTCGGGTAAACTCAAGTTATCGTAATTCTAGTGTCATACTACTAAAAATTTCGTTCACCTTATTTCCCTAGCCAATATATGGCGCCTAAACTACAACAACAAGTATACTTGGACTCTAAATTAAAGAAATGGCATCTTATTTTGAAAGCCTCACCCATGTGTGCATGTAAGCTTGGAAAATGACACATGAGAGTGTCACCCTCATGAGTATACTTATCATACAACACTTGCATGTGTTTACTTACACAATGCTTACATACTCTTACACATTTGACTAGTAAACTTTGAACCATGTCTATATCACTTGAACCATGGCTAGAAAAATTGAACCATCTTGGTCTTTGTGGCCTTACTAGTGCCGAACCACCCAACACACACACTCTTGGTGTGTGTTGGTCACTTATGCACACTTAACCTCAAAAACCCTAGCATTTGGACTATAAATATAACACTTTCTCACACTTAGGGTATACTTCCTTTCCAAGTCACTCAACAAAAATCTTTTCCTCCCTCCCCTATACTCCTATCTCACGGCACAACTAACACCAACATAAACCTTTCATAACTTTTGATTTCTAGCAAGATCCAAGTATTCTAAACTCATTCCTAGTTATATCTAAGGTAGATTCAAGCTTGTTGGGTTGTTTTCTCAGAGTTTTCAAGAATCATAAACTAGGTTTTTTTCAATTTTTATACAGTGGGCGGTTTTGGCAAGATCATGTGTGTTTCCTCTTTTGGCTTACTTTCTTGTGAGTATTCTCTTGACCCATCTTGATCTAATTGTGATGTTGTTATGAATCTTGTATAGAACATTTTAGATCTTAAAGATCCAGTGCTTTGTTGATGATCTTTACAAAAGAAAGTACAATTTTATTTTTGTTCATCTTAAAAATATGTTGGCACCTTATACATAAAGCTTATGTTTATGTTTTAGAATATGTTCTTGGTGAGATTGAGAGTGTATAGAGTGCAACAATAGAAGATCAGGGTGGGTTTTAAGGTAGTTTTGTGGTGGATTGGTTGTAAATGAAGTTTGAAACTAACTAGGAGCACTAATATGGCTTTTGGGTTGGATTTTTGTCATAAGTTCGGTCACAAAACAAAGTTGCTGTCCCGATTTTGTTTTGTGGTTTTGAGCGGCTTAAAAATGTTTTCATTAGTTGTAAAAGTAGTTTTCGAAGAGCTCGTTTCGAATAGTTAATTTTCAAATAAGCACACAATACAATCGACTTAAAACATGCACAGTTATGACCAAATGAAACTTGAAACATTTTCGGCGAAATTGGGAAAATGCAAAGACCAGATCAGCAGCTAAAACGGGCGATTCGAAGCGACCTTCGGGTCCGAATCGGCCTAAGTATAAAAACACAAAAGTTGTCCTCTGAATGATATTATTACTATAACGTTTGCAACCGCTTAGCCCTAAAAGTCTATAACAAAGACATTTTTACCACAAACCGGAAAAATAGGTTTTTAAGAAAAACTCTAAATAAAGTGGGCATATTGGAATTAAAAAAGGGGGTTTCGGGCACTTTCGGACGATTTTGGATGTTTTAAATGCGAGCGAAACATATAGAAATGCTAGGTAATTAGTTAGAACAACTAGAAACGTCATGAAAGGTTATTTGAGATGCCGAAAACATAATAAAATGTAAGGATTATTTAAAAATAGTACAGAAAAGTACAATTATAGGCAATTTAAACATAAGGATTAGGAGATTTAGAATGTTTAAAGCGATTGTGAAATATGGCAACTTAAGAAATTAGGGACGCTACATTAACTTTTTGAAACTAAAAAGTTACTAAAAACAGAAAGTTTCTAAAAAATAGTAATATTTTCACCAAGTGCGGCGATTTAACGAGACCTATAAAAAATACAAAGTCTATTTTATTATTCAAACCGCAAACACACTTGGATTGCTTTACAATGATAAACATGGATGCATTACTTGTTTTCTCTCGATAAATGCTAAGTCATACATGTAACTTCTACGACTAGTACGCAGGGCTAGACCTAGTCCTTATATCTTCATCATCTTTTGATTATCGCATACCCTTGGCTAAGGTGAGTTCATACCCACATTATTACAGATTACCAACATTATACTAATGGGGGGTGAGAAAATTGTTTGTTTTTAAATGTGAGACACAAGAGCTTTACGTGAGTTTTACACTTGTATTATGTTGTTTCCTAGATATCTTACAAACCCTACTACTGGCCCAACTTATCATGAACTGTAAGTTTCCTCGACCGGGAGGACCCGGTTGAAGGAGCCGCGAGTGAATAGATAGACTCTATTAGACTAATTAACCCTATCCGGGAAGCATGCACTTACTTGTTTCATGTCGTCGATGACAATCGGATATATGACCAGACGATAACAACTTTATGGTGGTGCTTTGTTTGGGACACCTGACTATAGGAGCAGGAATACTTTGCACAGGATGAAACATTACCAGTATGAACTTGAATGTAGAGCTTCGGTGTCATGAGCTTATGTGCAGACAATAAAAATTACTTTTTATGTGATGTTTATTCTTATAGTAGTCCAATACTTTTTTGAAATCTTGTGGTCCTACTCTTGTACAAAACTAAACCTAATGAATTCACCACAATAGCGTTGACGTTTTTAACTGTTTTTACTCAGTGGCTTAGCTTGGATGATTCTTCTGATGCTATGTGGATCTATGTGCTATAGTGACTTCGCCAATTTCAAGACTATATAATTATTTAACTCGTGTGTCATTACTAAAACTTTGTTATGCTTCCGCTACTTTTAACTTAATCATTATGGGCTGTAAAACTTAAATCTATTTTATTTTATGCAACGAGTAAACTTTTTCAAACATCCATGATTAGTGGTCATTCTTTAAATTGGCTTTTGAGATCGGATTGTTTATGACTCACGCCCCGCCTCCATGACACACTTATTACCGTCTAGAGCCAAGTTTGGGGTGTGACAGTTCTACAATACACGGGTATATTACCCCGGTCAATACGAAAGTCATACGTTTACCTATTAACTACGAGATATATTGAACAGTAAAATACATAGGGTGACCGAGTCTTTTTCTAATATCTAACATAATTGGAATACTTGCGTCTCAAATCATTTAGTTTTTCACTGAAGAAAGCAATCGGCCGTTGATTTTAACTTAGAACACCACCAATGCCCACTCTAGATGCATCACATTCAACTTGGAAAACTTCATCAAAATTAGGTAATGCCAAAACACGAGCTTCGGTTACCTTAGCCTTTAGAAAGTCAAAAGCCTTGGCACCACGACACTGTCCCTGTGAACGACCCACACCTACATACATTCAAGTTAAAGGCCGTGATATATAGAACTAAAATTTTGTATAAAATGCCAATAGAATGACGCTAACATTACAAACCGTGAAAACTGCGAATGTCATTAATAGTGGGAAGTGTTGGGCCAGCTAAATAATTGCCTCAACTTTGATGGGTCTATTTATTTAATGCCCGCTAACCAGTAACAATAATAACCCAAGAAAGTCACTCAGTCCACAAGGAAGTGACATTTTTTTCCCATTAGCAATATTTCTAAGCCCGTAAAACATAAATATAATGCCGAAGATGGGGAGCAAATGATCTGAGCCATGCTGCTTACATATCAAAATATCATCTAAGTAAACGATAAAAAATGACCAATAAAAGGTTTAAAAACCTATTCATAAGGCGCAAGAAATGTACTCGCGCAGTAGATATCCCAAAAGTGAAAAACCTATCCACATCGTATAAATCCATCTCGAGTTTTTGAAAGTTGTCTTCCATTCACTCCAAGTCGCATTCCAATTCTGATGATATCCACGTCCGCAAATCAATCTTAGAAAACTGTAAGAACCATGTAGCTGGTTAAGAAGATCATCCAAACGCGGAATAGGAAAACGATACTTGATCGTTATCTTGTTCATAGCTCTACTATCAATACACATCCGAAAAGTTCCCCCATGTTTGGGTACCAGCAAGGCAGGTACTGCACACGGACTCATACTCCCCTCCCGAATCAACCCTTCGTCCAGCAACTCAGTTACTTTATATTTGAAGCATCGCTAAACCTCCTTATCCATATCGTGATTCATCCGATAAGCTGGTCTTTATCTGATAACAAACCTAGAATAAAATCTATTGCAATATTGAAATGTCACTCATAGCGAGGTAAGCCAGGGGTATGGTCATTAGTGAATCACAACATCAAACTGGCCTAAAACAATGCTAAACTTGTAAGGGAGCTTCACTGATAATCTCATTTTATTCTACAACCACAAGAGTAAACACATTGGGACTGGTTTTCATAAGTCCCTCAAAATTAGTCTTCTTCATAAACAAATTAGAACCCTCTGCCTGTTCGTGACGGAGAATCAAAAAGGAAAAACTAAAGTAATTGTTCGACACCATCTTCTTAAGCTGTACAGTGAGTTTTGGAACCCGTCCTGTTTTGTTTTCCTATCAAATTGCCAAGGACGCCCTAATAGAATGTGAGCTGCATCTATCGGTATAACTTCACACCACACTTCATCTTTATAACTCTTACTAATAGAAAACTGCACAAGACAACATTTACTGACTTTAACAGTTTTCCCTTTTTTTAACCAAGTTAACTGGTACAGTTCAGGATGGTCTTCTGTCTTCATTCCTAACTTCTCAACCATATATGTAGAAACAATATTCACGAGCAACTTCCCATCTATAATCATATCACAGTATTATTTTTCTCCCCTTGGAAGTACATTTGGTTCTAAAAATGTTGTTACGAAGCCATAAATTATCAGCAATAGATTTTGAAACAACCACATTTAAGACTCTCTGAATAACCAACGTGTTAGCCTTAAACATTAAGTCGATCAAGAAAGTTCGTTCATTAAGAATATTAAGTCTCGGTCATACAATTATGTAACGTTGTAATAGGCTAGAACGGGTAAACGGGCTCGTCTATGTAAGCTAATCGGTCACGTGTATCGGGCGTAATCCTAATAACCGATGCCCGCACGTAGAAATAACCATATGGCATGTAAGCCTCTTTGGTTTAACTAAAATAACCCCTCTCAGGAGCGAGGGTGTAGGTTCATTTCTAACTTTTCACTACTTAGATCAAAACCATTCTCATTTTCTCTCTACTTTCTCTCTCTTGTTTCTCTCTCTAAACTTCTTCTCATCTTCCTTCTCTTTTCTATTTGATTTTGTGTAATATGTATGAAGTGAAGTGATTGCGGGGTTACCGACATTTGGTATCAGAGAAAAATACAAAAATATAAAATTTCAAAAAGAAAAATACAAAAACAAAAAATCAGAAAATGTTTCACAAAAAAGATCTTCTCGACATGTCTCTTAGAATCGATAATATTTACGTACCTAGAAATGTTGATTAACATCGACACGGGCGTGTAAATAAAGTTCGAGTAGGAGTTTCAAATGCTTTCAAAACATGTCATTTCTAATTTTCTTTAATTAGTTTTAAGTTGCCTCAGATTTCAACTCGGAAGACGCCGAACGACTAAAGGAGATTGTAACGTTCAGTGCACTTATTCTTAAGGTTAGAAAGAGAGAAGGTCTTCTAACATGATGTTTTTCAAAATTTTGAACATAATTTTTCAAGAATTTCTCAATGACGATTCAAAATCTTTCCAAATTGTATGTTCAACACTCCATCCCTCATAAATTTTTACAAGATAATTCTTCTACATTTGGTGTCATGTTCAAAATGAGTCAATGTTTGAGGGGAGTTTTTTTCAAAAAACAAAGTTTTAAAGATTTTGGATACATCATCTCACGACAATTCTTATGTATTCAAAACATTATCAAAAAATATCTTAATAACAACTCAGTAATAATGATGACTACTTGATAGATGGTATGTTATAAGATGATTAAGTGGTTGAGCACAATTTTTCAAAAATTCTTCAATGATAATTCATAATCTTTCGAAATTGTGTGCTCAACAATGCTAACCCTTAATTATATAGTTTCATTTACAACTTGGTTTCATTTTTTGGTGTCAAAATATTAAAAAATTGAGGGGTAGACAAGTCAATGTATCAATAAGAATTCCATGCTAAGTATAAAAGTTTTCTCGCACTGATTTTCATGACAAATTTAAGAATTACATGTGTATTTCAAAAACTAAGTGAATTAGTATTTAAAATAAGGGGAGAAATATAATTAAATTGTGATCTTGAAAATAATAAGTGATCTAATCGACTTAAAGTGCTTGATACTCTTCGGAAAAGGTTTTATGGTTATGATCTCATACTCAACAACATCTTAATTCACGACGATTCTAAAGTCATAAGGTGGTTAGGAGAGCATTATCCTATAATCCAACAGAATCGAGGGATCTACCAAGGACATTCCCATAGTTAGAAAAATAGTCCTTTTACTGTGATTGGAGATTAATGAGTATAAAGGAATAATGCCAGACTAATATGAGCTAACACTGGAATAATCACAAAGACCAAGGTTTTAGTAATGACTCTTGAAACATTGAAGGTAGAAGAAATAAAAAAAATGTAATTGAAAAAGTGAAAACAAAGCAGCCCTCCCTACACCTTAGGTAGAAATCGGGTCAATACATAAATCTAACGGTTTTCACAAAAGATGAATTCTGATATTTAAAGAATGAAACATCATGGAAACCTAGTGATGCAATGCAACAACCCATCCCAGCCATTCGAGTTCTCTCAACAGGAAACTATCTTCATTTGTGTCACGGATAAAAAAAAAAAATAGATACCCACGACTTCGATGACTTTCCACTCCGAGTAGTTGATATTGAATAGTGGCGCAGTCTTGAGCTATCCGATGTACTAAAACCAAAGCGCACTAATTGAGTCTAGAGCCAAGAGATCAATAAAATAAATCTCATTATGACACATTTCATGAAAAACACTTGTTGAACTCCAATAATTTCACAAGCTGTTTAACAAAGTCCTACGCAATCATTGTGATTTTGGCCAGAACATCCGAGTGATAACTTAAGTATTCAACAGTGAAGATGAAATCCTTCTTGAGGCCAACATCAAACAAGCTCTTGGTAGGTGACTTGTGAGATTCAATATGAATCAAACTTAAGTGTCAACTAGAAAAAGAAACTATGGTGGAATTCTATGTGAATCTAACTTGTTCCAGTAAATGAATTGACGGTTTAATCAGAAAGATAGTAACTATCTGATTCATTCTTACCATGTTGTCTGCTTTGAGACGCTCCGGTAACGAGAACGGCTAGTGTAGCTGCAAAACCCTTTCAAGAAGATTCATTTGAATTCTATCTGATCACAGGCAGTATTTATACTGATTAACGGGGAACCATGGTTATTGCAACCTTATTCGATGAAGTGACAAAAGTCACTCCTCTGTCTATTCTTCGATAAATCACTAACGAAAACTTGCATGTATATACTTGGTGGCGGTATCCTATTCCAAATGAAGTCGGATTCATTACCATATGCTCATTCTCAAACTACAAAGACATACTATAAGCATCAAGATTCAAGAATCAAGAAAGCTCAAGATTCAAAGATAAAGACTTTCGCAAACTCTGATATTCAAGATCTTCCTTCAAGATATCAAGATTATCAAGATAATGATTGTCAAGGGAGATTGTTAGCACGCTTTCAAGATGATGCAAAGTATGAGCATGTTGGTCAAGATACAAGATCGCAAGGCGGTAAAGATGATCAAGACTAAAGGATAAAGATTTAAAGATCTTGGACGTAAAGACGAAGTGGAAAGACAATGACAAAGGCTCAAGATTAAAGATCACATAGCATGAAGGAACAAGCCTACAACGTAGACAAAGACAAAGATTACAAAATCTTAACGACAGAAGCAATCTCATTGATCTCACGAAGGAGTGTCGCATGAACCTCACTTCGTGGGAAGATTGTTAGCCTGTAAATATTGGAGTCGATCAAGGAAGTTTGATCGTTAAAAGAATTATTAAGTCTTGGGTCATACAAAATTTATGTAACATTATAATAGGCAAGACAGGAAAATGGGCTCGTCCTATGTGTTAAGGATTAAAAGACTTCTGAGATCTTATAGTTTCTTTGCTGCTCCAGAGTGTGTGTTACTACTGCTAGCACAATGATAATGAAAAATATGCTAAGTAGTTAGTACTGCTAGTTCATAGTTACTACTGCTAGTGTAGCTAGTGTAACTTAGTACTGCTAGTGTATGTTATAGCTACGTGCTAGTATATGCTAGTACTCTGCTAAAGTAAAGTTAGTACTACGTGCTGTGAAGATTGAAGAAAATATATACTAAGTAGTTACTACTCGCATGATACACCAGTTTAATGCTGCTGGTGTATAAGTTACTACTGCTAGTGTTTAGAGTTAATGCTGCTGGTACAAAGTTACAACTGCTGAAAGATTACAACTGCTGAAAGGATAAAAAGACTCCTCAAAAAAAGATAAGATGGCTTAAAGATCAAGATTACTTATTGATAAGGATTGGTATTATTTATAGAATAAGTCTTAAGAATATCTAAAAGTTTTTTGTAATATATTCGTAAATCGCTAGACTCCTGGTGTATATAAAGGAGTTCCTAGGGAATAGAGTTTTTGTAATCCGTACAAGTATCGAAAAATGATACATTCATAGACCTATTGTTCATAAGCTCAAGGTTTTGTAACCCTAATACTAGGAAGTATTGTATTTATTTGTAATACTAATATTGGGAGCTTTTATGTTGAATAAATTATGTCTTGTGATTACTGTTTTTTTTTCCCCCCCCAATTTTGAAGAATTCTTCTTAAATAAATTTAGATCCGACATAATCTTTAGTATGTATCAAATAAAGTTTCTACTAATATTATGTAAATTTATCTGTCATAACTAAACCTTACACAAGCTAATGGAATTCTAAGATCCATTCAACTGGGATTCAACAAGTGTTATCAGAGCTTGGTTGCTTTGAGAACTTTGCTAAGAAGACATGGATCAAGACTCCAGAACAATGGTGGCTGCATCAAAAGTGCCTATGCTCAAACCAGGTGAGTATGATGCTTTGGGAGGATGAGGATGAGAAATAAGTACATCCCAGAAGGTTGATTATTTCTTTTATGGGAAAGTCAATAGGAGAATTGTAATCACACCTCTAAAAACAAAACTTATGTTGAATGTGTTGAGTACTATAATTGCTCCCTTTAACTGCTGAAGAAAAAGTCTACACAGGAGGTTAGAAGCTGAAGTCAAAACACATTATTGATGGGCATGTCCCCTAAATGAACATCAATTAAAGTTAACTCCATCAAAGATGCCAAGTCATTTCTGTAGCTCTTGAGAATAGTTTGGAGGGAATAGCTGCTACTAAAAAGACCAGAGGAATCTTAGCTAAAGTAGCATATGAAAATTTTAACTGCATCTAAGCTTAGAGTAAATAGATCAAACTTGATAGCTTTAAAAGCTTATCCAGTCAGTTTTAGATTCAAGAGAGAAGTATCTCACAAGAAGATTGGGAATCAGAAGTTTCTTAAGAAGTATGTCACCAGAATGAAACACATATACCATTGTTTGGAGGAACAAGCCTAAGATAGATACATTAAGCTTGGATGATCTTTACAACAACCTAAATATCTATGAACCAGAGGTCAAAGGAACATCAAGCTTAAGCACAAATACACAAAATGTAACCTTTGTATCCTCAAACAGCACTAGCAGTACAAAAGAGCATTTACTACTGCACATAGGGAGTTTGTCAACCTACTACCACTTAAGCTACTACTGTTAACTCAACAACAATTAACAACTTGAGTGATTGTGTTAATCATGTGCTGTTCCTTTGCAAGCTCAACCAACAGTCCACAACTTAACATGAAGACAGCAACAAAATTAATCCTGATGATTTAGAAGATATGGACTTAAGGTGGCAGATGGCTATGCTAACAATAAGGACAAGGAGATTCTTAAAGAACACTCGAAGAAAGCTTACTGTGAATGGTACTAAAACCATTAGGTTTGATAAGTCCAAGGTGGAGTGTTACAACTGCCACAAAAAGGGACACTTTGCAAGGGAGTGCAGGGCTCCAAGGAACCAAGAAAACAAGAATAGGAAACCACAATAATGTTTAAAGCCTTAGTGGAGACAACTACTTCCAATGCTTTGATCTCATGTGATGGTCTTGGTGATTATGATTGGAGTGATCAAAGCAAGAAGGTCCAACTAACTTTGCACTCATGGCTTACTCTTCTACAAGTTCTAACTCTGAGGTATCTACTGATTCAAACTGTTCATCATCTTGTTTGGAAAATTTTAAAATTCTTAAAGAACAAAATGAACAACTGTTAAAAGACTTAAGGACATCTAAGATAAATGCTATTACTTATAAAACAAGTTTAGAGTCATATAAGCATAGAATTTCTAGTTTATAAGAAAAATGAGTTTGTTTCTAAAGAAGATATCAAGCTCTTAAAACATGAGATTTATTTAAAAGAAGTAGCCATTACAGAGCTTAGGAGAAAGTTGGAACTGGCTCAAAAATAAAAAGATGAAATTCAGCTAACAGTAGAAAAACTTAAGAATTCATCTAAAAAAGCTTAAGCAAAACTAATAAAACTTCCAGATAAATGATAAGTGCAAAACGAAGGTTTAGGGTATAATGTTGTTTCCACCTTCCCTATACAGCAACAGTATGCCTCCAAAACCGATTTGTCATACTCTAGTCTAGAAGAGACTTCTGTGAAATGAGCCTATAGTTAGTGAGCTAACAGTTAAGAAGCCTGTAGATGAGACTAGGTGAAGCTATAGGATAGTTGCAGACAAGCCTAAGGTATGTTAAGAAGAATAATGGAGCTCCAAATTATTAGAGGATTGGCGTCTGAAATGAGGGAAGAAGAATGTGCCATCGAGGCTAAAGGATTCAAATTGAAACAGTTAAACTAATTTTCAAAATAAGAGTTAGATAATCTAAAGAGCAAGTAAAAACTCCTAGGAAAACAACTGTTAAACACGGTAATCAAAATAGGCTGAATACACATTATCTTAGTAGAAACCAGAGAAACTGGAATTACATGATATCTCAAAGATGTAGGAAGTTATTTTGAGATGATTAACAAAAGCTTAGCTATTTACAAAAGGTACAAAATGATAATGATAACTATAATGTGTTTGCCAATGACAGAGAACATCCTGAGCAACCTGAATCTGTTAATGACACATATCTGGAGGAACAAGGTGATACTAACATCACTATTGATTCATTAAATGTGAGTAATAATGGAGAAATGGTTGACCAGGATGATGATGATCTTACTAAAGAACGTGATTTGCTTGCTTCTTTAATTGAGAAACTAAAATGTGAAATTGATGACAGCAAAAACCGTAATAAATTTTTTGAATCATCAAACAAGACTTTAATTGATAAATTGAAAGGTGAAATTAAGGATTTCAAAACTAGTGATCCCTTTTTAACAGATCTTACTTAGCTTGTTAAAGCTTAGTTGTGTTGAATAGATCCAAAACAACTATAGTAGAAACTAAGATTGAGAATATCACAAACTATGCGAAAACTAGTTTGCAATACTAAGAAGAACAATAAAACAGTAAACAAACTTTTACTAAACTTTCAGCCTCAATATAAAATGATCACTCTGAATAGTGATAGGGTTACAAAATAACGTTGAAGCTACGAATATCAAAGATGTACTTCTAACACTATGACTTAGGACCTCCTTTTATACACCAAGGAGTCCTACAAGGCTTACAATACTTTCCTAACTTATCATGATCTTTTTCTATAAACAAACGTAATCTCCTAAACAAATAAGTTATACATATCTTCTTTACAAATAACTAATACTTATCTTCGTAAGTATTCTTGTTCTCCAATCAATCTTTATCTCTTATCTGATAAGTTATCTCATCTCTGTCAGCATAATCCTTCCAACAGTAGTAATCACTCAGCAGTTATAACTGAGCACAAGCAGTAGTAAGTACTTAGAATATTTTCTTCATTCTTCACCAGCAGTACTAACTTTACTCTAGCAGTACTAACATATACTAGCAGTACTAAGTTACACTAATAGTAGTAACTTTTACTCTAGCAGTAGTAACTACTTAGCATAATTTTTATTAGTATCACCAATAGTACTAAGTTATGCTTGACAACACTAATATATACCTGAGCAGTAGAACTCTAAGAATCATCTTGAAGTCTTTTAATCCCAACAATCCTCCCCTAAACTTGATGTTTATCTTCTGAATCTTTAAGTTTCTTTATTAAAAGTCTTCATCACTATCAGGAGGATGTATTCAAACACTTCATTGACCCTTTTCCTGCTTTGTCATGAGCTTGAGTAGTTGATAGCACATCTCATTCCAATGATCAGCTTGAAGCTTCTTGTTCAGCATGTTTGTGATTGTTATTGGTGTAAGGGGATATCTCTTCTCAACTAACATAAAGATATGTAGATTTCTAAACCTTACAAAGTGCACTCCACATGTATCAAACAGCTTCCAAATAGTCACTTTGTATCCCTATAGATTTCTCCATACTTTACTTTTTATGTCAGGTTCAAACATTACCTTCATATCACCCCATAACACTCTTTCATATTCATCCTCTGGCCTTGTATTCTCATGTTTAGCTTTAACCAACTTCCAGAGGGTCTCTAAGTCTTCTCTATCAATGTTTTGAAGCATTTTAATCATTGATAAGTATCTTTTTGAACTTCCATCAGCTCTTATCAATTGAAAGTATACAAACTTTCCTTCTTTGACAATCTTGTATTTAACAATCACTGGAGGTTTGATGGCTAGAGGTATAGCATCAATTGCTACCTCATCATCTTTAACTATCTCAATATGCTTTTTCATCTCTGCCTCCTCTTGATCATTAACTTTTTCAGCTTCTACATGCTCATCTATCTTCTGCTTCTTTGACTTATCAGATTCAAGCTTATTCCCTGCTCTTTTAGAACTTTCTTCTGTTCTTGTCTCACTGCTTTTCACCTCCTCTAAATCCATAGGAACAAATGAACTTACCTGTTTATATGCTTTGTCAAAGAGCTTCTGAATTTCTTCATAACTCCTTCTTTTCAGCTGATTGTGCTTGTATCCACCCATATTCTTCAGGTATGTACACATTCTATTCCTTATTTGATTTTTGGTAGGTGGTTTACTTCTTTGCTCTGCTGCTCTTTGTGCTGCAAAGAACTTTTTCCTTTCAGCTATCATCTCCACTAACATTCTTGACTTTTCTTTAATAGAGAATTGTTTTTGTTCTTCAGCTTGGAGTCTTGCAGCTAATTGCTCATCAGCTGCTTTACTAGCTTCTTCTTATGCAACTCTTTCTTTTTCCAACTCTGCTTGTTCTTCAGCATGCAATCTGAGTGCCAATTCTTCATCAATTGCAATTTGATCTTTCTTCTTTAATGGCACTTCAGGCTCCACCACTTTTCCTTTGCCTTTGTCTTTTACTTGCGGAAGTTGTGATTGTGAAGAAGAAAATATTTTTGTAGATGCAGGTACTTGTTCTTCCTGATCATGAAATACAATTCCCTTAGCCCTTGGTCTAACAGATGTAATAGATGTAGTAGCAGTTGTAACAGGCTTAGGTTTTGTAGTTTTGATCTCAATCAAAGTTTGAGCAAGAGTCAATTCATCTAGAATTTCAACACTGGCACTAGCAGTAGTAACTACTTCACCAGTAGTAGTAACTGGATCAGCAGCACTAACTGGAATTAACTTTGTAGTTGTAGCAACACTAACTACATGCTCTTCAACCACCTTTTCAAACTCAATTTCCTGCTCTTCCAACACACCTGTATTAAACATCAGGTTGTCATTATTCATCTCTTGAGTCTCATCCACAAAAGTCACTTTTGTATCAGCATCAAGATCAGCAATTTTCCTCCCCTGTTTGGATGCATCCTCATGAGCACCCAAACTAACATCATTAAAGGATTCTACCCTGCTAGCTGAACCAACCTTTCTTAATCTCTTGAAACATGGTGTTCTTGACTTCCTTCTCTTTTCCAAACTCTTTACTCTTCTCTTCAAGCTCTCAATCTCTAAAGCTTGATTAGATTTTGTAGTCTCCAGAGCAAGAACTCTTGATTGTAATTGGGTACAAAGATCCATCAATTCAGTAAGTTGCATTATATCCTCACCACTTTGAGGTGGATCACAGGAAGGGGTAGCTACATGCTCCTCATTGGTAGCCTCATCAGGGATAGGCTTTGTAGGACCACTGTCCTTCCTCTGTTTCCTTCTTGACTTTTACTTTTGAGGTTTAGATGAAGATGGTTGAGTATGAATGGGTGTAGAATGAGAATCAGTAGGAGCAGCTGAATCTTCACCCATGTCTTTAGTAGCTTGAACCATCATTGTTTCAAATAGAGGTGTGACCTTTCCAAAAAAACCATTTCCTAGTCTCTTCATGTTAGCAAACACCTTCTTGGTGTGGGAAGGTATAACATAAATTCCTTTACGTATGGACATTCCCTCAACTTATTTGTCCAGGAAGACTTGCACAAACCTTGGATACATAAGAAATTTTACCCCACCCTCCAAGTTCTTCACCATATTGTAAAAAATGTACTTGGAAAGTTAATTTTTTGCTTTGTAGCAAGACATATGATAGCGGATGCCATAGTGCTACTAAATTCATTCCAAGATGTAGTCTTAGCACTAAGGCATTGCAGTATGGTATGCATAAGAAATTTTCATTGGGATGAAAAATAAGCTTTATAGAATGTAAGCTTTTGAGTAAGATTTTCATACCACATTCTTTCTAATTCTACAAAAATGATAGCAGTAGGCAGACAATATGTTCCTTCAGCATCATCCAACTTAAGATCACTCCTTATACTCATCTCAGTGATGGTCACCTTCTTTTTGTCTACTAGGGCTTGTATCTGTCGTTCCCCATTAACTGTCTTAGCCTTAGCAGATGTCCAGAACTGTTCAATACAGGTAGTATAAATGGTGGGATTAACCGTTAACGCATATTGGACAGAACTTGCATTCAGAAAATCAATAATTTCCTCAAACCCATTACTTTCTTTGGGTTTCTCCAAAAACGCAACCAAATTGTGAGTTTCAGCAAACTTTGGGGTCGACATTGTGATGGGTTTTGATGATTAAAGATGAAATTGAGTTAGGGTTTATGATTAGAGAGAATAACAAAGTGTAAAATCAAACAAATGAGTGATTGAAACCCTTAATCGAAGTATTTATGAAATCACCCTCAACAGCATTAACTTGAACTGGCAGCATTAAGTTAAGCCTAACAGTATTAACTAACCCAGCAGTAGGAAGTTATGCCTGGCAGCATTAACTTATGCCTAACAGCAGTAAGTGAATGCCTAGCAGCATAAACTAATATGGGCAGCAGTAAATTAAGCCTAACAACATTAACTTAAGCTTAGCAGCATTAAGTTTAAGCTGAGCAGCATTAACTTTAAGAAACCAGTATTAACCCCAATTTCTTTCCAAAAAGCATTTCCATCATCAATTTTGATTCTCACAAGCTCTCTTTCTGTTTTTTATGTCACTATATTTCTCTCATTCTTTTCCGCACCCAATTCACTCTATCTGTTTTTATATCACACAACTCTCTTTTTGTTTTTCAGCTCACTATATCTCTCATTTCTTTTTCTCACTAATTCACTCTTTTTGTTTTTTATTATCAAGAATCCTTTCAGACAATTTTGTACAAAGTTCCATCAATTCCTTTAGTTTCTGTGTCCTATATCTTCAAGTATGTTAACTTGAGAGAGGTGGATCATTGGACTGTTTAGATGCAGCCTCAAACCTAATTTAAGCTTCTGCACCCCCCAATATGGTATCTTGACACCTGGGACCACTACCTAAATCAGTTCCCTGAGGAAAAGACTCATTAAGTGTTGCCATGGATTGGGTCCTATTTATGTTACCACTGTCCTGCTTTGCTTCTAAGCTAGAAGCAGTAGTGGCAGCCCTTTCCATTCTGTCTTCCCACTCCTTATAGACAGTCTCATCTGCAACAAGGTGAATAGGTCCACTAGACTGAGATATCTTAGTGGTCCTTTTGGCTTTCCTAGGTTTTAGTCTTTTTGGGTTAAGATATGATAGACAGTGATTGGTTCAGATTAGATAGTGATTCAGTTAGGGAGTGTGATTGGGTTCTCGTCGAATTCTTGACCTTCATCACAAATACTTCTGCTTAATGATACATTCCCTTTCATCCAATCTTAATTAACCTCCCCTCAAACAATACTTCAGAGATTAAGTAATCCAATGCTAGCAATCAAAAAGTTAAACCTGCTAACATCAAAAGCCTTTGTGAGAAGATCTGCAACATTGTGGTCTGTGTGAATCTTGATCACTTGAATTAACTTCTTCTCATAAGAATCTCTGATGAAATGGTGCCTTATTTCAATGTGCTTGGTTTTAGAATGAAACACTAGATTCTTCACAATACAAATGGTGCTTTCATTATCAATGTGAATCTTGGTGTTCATGAAGTTGAACCCATAATCAAGCATTTGATTTTGGATCCATAACACCTGCCCACAGCAATTAGAAGCAGCAACATACTCTGCTTCAGTAGTAGAGTTTGCAACTATAGTTTGCTTTTTACATTGCCATGAAATCAACCTTTTGCCAAGAAATTAACAACCTCCTATTGTGGATTTCCTGTCAAGGCTAGCTCCAGCATAATCACTATCAGAAAAAGCTTCCAAGTCAAATGGTGAATCCCTAGGATACCAAAGGCCCAATTTAGGTTGACCTTTCAAGTATCTAAAGATCCTCTTCACAACATTAAGATGTGAGACTTTAGGAGTAACTTGAAACCTTGCACAAGCACAAACAGCAAACATTATGTCAGGTCTAGAAGCTGTCAAATACATCAATGATCCAATCATTGATCTGTATAAGTGTACATCTACATCCTCAGCTTCTTCATCCTTGAGCAATGCTTTGTTAGTCTCAATTGGACGTCTTGTTTTCTTACAAGTGACAAAATCAAACTTCTTCAATATATCAGCCACATACTTGTCTTGGCTGATGAAGATTCCATCATCTTTCTGCATGACTTGCAACCCTAAGAAGAAAGTGAGCTCCCCCATAGAACTCATCTGGAACTTCTTGTGCATCATCTGCTCAAACTCAACACATAAAGAATTCTTTGTAGATCCAAAGATGATGTCATCAACATACACCTGCACTAATAGGATATCACCTTTGTCCTTCTTGATGAATAGAGTCTTATCTATAGTGCCTCTTCTAAATCTATTTTCCAATAAGTAGGTAGATAAGGTTTCATACCAGGCTCTAGGAGCTTGATGTAAACCATATAAAGCTTTTTCTACCTTATAAACTTTACCAGGGAACTGTGGATCTTCAAAACCAGGAGGTTGGCACACATACACTTCCTCTTCAATAGTACCATATAAAAAGGCACTCTTTACATCCATCTAGTACACAATAAATCCCATAAATGATGCATAGGCCAAAAATAACCTGATTGCTTCTATCCTAGCAACAGGAGCAAAAACCTCATCATAATCAATGCCTTCTTCTTGGGTGTAACCTTATGCAACCAGTCTTGCTTTGTTTCTAACTACGATTCCTCTCTCATATTTCTTGTTTCTATACACCCACTTAGTTCCAATAACCCTCTTACCTTTAGGAAGATCCACCAGAGTCTAAACCTTTTGAAGTTTAAATTGCAGAAGCTCCTCTTGCATTGCTTCTATCCAGCTTGGATCTGTCATAGCTTGAATCACCTTCTTGGGTTCTATTTGTGAGAGAAAACAAGCAAATAAGCAGCTTTGATAATCTTTGTGATTTGTTCTCCTCTGCTTTTGATGTAATTGACCATAGCATATTCTTTAGTAATCTTGGTCATCCTCCTTGTTTTAGTAGCTGATTATGGTCGTCTAATGATTCTGGTCTTAGGCTGATCCTTGTGAATTTGGTTTGGGATAGGGACTGACATTATGGTGATTTACAGTTATTAAGGTCAGCATCTACACCCACATCTTCATCATCATATGCACCACTAAAGATACCAGTATCCTCCAAATCAGGTATGAGAGGATCAGTAGGAAGATCATTAGTATTAGTAAAAAAATTCCCAGCAGTACTAACAGATGGACTAACAGTACTATATCTGTTAGTGCTGTTAGCATAACCTTCCTTCTGTTGAACAAGCAAATTATCCAATTCAACTCTAAAATCTTGTACATTCTGGTTTCTGTTGAACAAGCAAATTATCTAATTCAGCTCTAAAATCTTGCACATGCTAGTCATCTTCTTTATTTAAAGCTCCTTCTTCCTTTTTTGACCATTTCTTTCACTTAAATCATCATCTCCTTTTCCTGGTACCTCATCAGCATCCTTATTATATGTGCTCTTAGAACTTAAAGAGAGTGGAGAATTAGAAAGCATGAGTGGTAGCAGTATGTATTCATGATCAGATGCTTTCTCTTGTCCAGCTTGCCCTGCATTAACATTTGTCTTTATACTTGCGTCACCATTAGTTTGATTTCTTGTAGTAACTGGCTTATAATTCATAGATTTTGTCAGTGAATCAATATCAAAGAGCCATTATGGACCACTCCCTACAACATTGGGTTTGTTTTCAAGGAAGTTTATGTGCAGATTCTCCTCTACCTTCCTAGTTCTAGTGTTAAATACCCTAAAAGCCTTGCTATTTATATAGTATCCAACCAAGAACCCCTCATCAGCATTCTTATCAAATTTGCCTAGGGGATCTAAGGTATTAAGAATAGTCATAAGACACCTAAACGGTCTCATAAAGCTTATACTAGGTGGTCTAACAAGTAATAGTTCATAAGGTGTCTTGTTGTGAGGCTTGGTCACTAGAACCCCTATTCTGAACATAACAAGCAGTATTAACTGCTTTAGCCTAAAATGTAGTAGGTAATAATTAATCTGCTAGCATAATCATAGCTGCCTCTATTAGTGTCCTATTCTTTCTTTCAGCAACTCCATTTTGTTGTAGAGTTCTGGCAACACTAAACTCCCTTTTAATCCCTTTCATCCCACATAACTGATTCATGTCATTATTTTTAAACTCAGTTCTATTGTCACATTTGATGATTTTACCTTATGATTTATTTGGTTTTCTATGCCAGTTATAAAAGTTTTAAGGATCCCACTAGACTCATCCTTAGTGACCAAAAAGAAAACCCAACTAAACCTACTATAGTCATCAGTGACAACAAGGCAATATATCTTGTGATTGATACTAATTACAAATTGTTGATCCCAACTTGATCTTGTAAACCTTGTTGAAGGGTTAGTTGTATTGAATAGATTTAAGACAACTATACTAGAAACTTTGTTGATACTAAAGAGTATGCGGAATCTACTCTCTAATACTTAGAAGAATATCAATGTAATAGTAAACTGTAATGCAGTAGAATGAACAATGAATATAATCAAAAAGCTTCAATTGACCAATCCTCCTATGCCATAAATTAGACTCATCTATTGTAGCCTTTGCAAATAAACAAGTCAAACCTCCTGAAGGAACAACATTCTTTATATCAAAATTGTACATGTTGTTTTGTCTGGGAACTTTAAGCAAGATTTAACTTTCATCAAGTAGCTTAAAGTCAAGAGATAGAACAAAACATTCAGTCTCAGTGAAAAGGATATTGTTTTTCTTGTCACACATTTGTGAGACAGAGAAAAGGATAAACTTAAGTTCCTTTACAAAGTATACATCTTCAAAGTCTAATTTCCCAGTCCTAATTTTTCATGTTCCAATAATTTTACCTCCTTTAGGACTTCCTCCAAATGCAACAAATCTACCATCAATCTCTTGATAATCTGTAAGAAATGACTTGTTTCCAGTCATATGCCTAGAGCATCCACTGTTAAAAATCTCTTGATCCTGTAAAGTATATTACGGATTACCATGCACTCAAAATAAGAGAATTAGTTTCTCTCGGGGACCCAAGCCATTACTGACTTGAGTCTGCCTTGTAGATCAACATAGTTAAATCTTTTAAGCATGTATGATCTACTGTCTTTGGAGGTATGGTCAATAACATTTCCTGTTGGTCTCCAAATCCAGCATGTTGAGGACTTAACAGCATTTTCTCCATTTCCCTTAGCAGTACTAACTACTGCTTTTGGCCCGACAGTAGTTACATTGTTAACCCTAGCAGTTTTAACTTTTTCATTAAGATTATTGGTTTTGGCTACTGATTTTTTGTTAAAAGCCCTTCTTACTGGTGAATGAGCTTTAAAATAAGAATATGTTTTGGGTAATGCATCATTCACTTTTAATTTAGGGGCAGCAGTATTAAAAGGCCTGGCAGTACTAATTGATGCAGCTGCTCTTGGAGAGTTTTGCTTAGCAGCATTAACTGGTACTTGTCCTGACATTGTTGCAACTGCCGTTGGAACAAAATTCCTTTTAGGATGTGGGTGAGTCAATTTATTTTGGTGGTTCACCCTTTGAGCATTGTTCCATAATGGTTCACCCTCCAAGTGGTGAAGAACTTGGAAGGTGGGGTAAAATTTCTTATGTATCCAAGGTTTGTGCAAGTCTTCCTGGACAAACAAGTTGAGGGAATGTCCAGACATAAAGAAATTTATGTTATACCTTCCCACAGCAAGAAGGTGTTTGCTAACATGAAGAGACCAGGAAAGGATTTTTCTGGAAAGGTCACACCTCTATTTGAAACAATGATAGTTCAAGCTACTGAAGACATGGGTAAAGATTCAGTTGCTCCTACTGATTCTCATTCTACACCTATTCATACTCAATCATCTTCATCCAAAACTCAAAATCAAAAGTCAAGAAGGAAACAAAGGAAGGACAGTGGTCCTACAGAGCCTATCCTTGATGAAGCTACCAATGAGGAGCATGTAGCTACCCCTTCCTGTGATCCACCTCAAAGTGGTGATGATAGAATGAAACTTACTGAATTCATGGATCTTTGTACCCAATTACAATCAAGAGTTTTTGTTCTGGAGACTACAAAATCTAATCAAGCTTTGGAGATTGAGAGCTTGAAAAGAAAAGTAAAGAGTTTAGAAAAGAGAAGGAAGTCAAGAACACCAGGGTTTAATAGATTAAGGAAGGTTGGTTTAGCTTGCAAGGTAGAATCCTCTAATGATGTTAGTTTGGGTGCTTAGGAGGATGCATCCAAACATGTGAGAAAAATTGCTGACCTTAATACTGATGCAGAATTGACTTTGGTAGATGAGACTCAAGAGATGAATGATGACAACCTGATGTTTGATACATGTGTGTTGGAAGAGCAGGAAATTAAGTTTGAAAAGGTGGTTGAAGATTATGTAGTTAGTGTTGCTACAACTACAAAGTCAATTACAGTTAGTGCTGGTGATCCAGTTACTACTGCTGGTGAAGTAGTTACTACTGCCAGTGCTAGTGTTGAAATTCCAGATGAATTGACTCTTGCTTAAACTTTGATTGAGAAAAAAAATGCAAAACCCAAGCCTGTTACAACTGCTGCTACAATAGTTACACCTGTTAGACCAAGGGCTAAGGAAATTGTATTTCATGATCAAGAAGAACAAGTACCTGCATCTACAAAAACATTTTCTTCTTTACAATCACAACTTCTACAAGTAAAAGAAAAAGGCAAAGGAAAATGGTAGAGCCTGAAGTGCCATTAAATAAGAAAGATCAAATTGCACTTGATGAAGAACAGGCACTCAGATTGCATACTGAAGAACAAGCAGAGTTAGAAAAAGAAAGAGTTGCACAAGAAGAAGCTAGTAAAGCAGCAATTATTGAAGAATTTGATAGCATTCGAGCTATGATTGATGCTGATGAGCAATTAGCTGCAAGACTTCAAGCTAAAGAACAAGAACAATTCTCCATTGAAGAAAAGTCAAGAATGTTAGTGGAGATGATAGCTGAAAGGAAAAAGTTATTTGCAGCACAAAGAGCAGCAGAGCAAAGAAGTAAACCACCTACCAAAAATCAAATAAGGAATAGAATGTGTACATAACTGAAGAATATGGGTGGATACAAGCACAGTCAGCTGAAAGGAAGGAGTTATGAAGAAATTCAGAAGCTCTTTGACAAAGCATACAAACATGTAAGTTCATTTGTTCCTATGGATTTAGAGGAGGTGAAAATTAGTGTGACAAGAACTAAAGGAAGTTCTAAAAGAGCAGGAGATGAGCTTGAATTTGATAAATCAAAGAAGCAGAAGATAGATGAGCATGTATAAGCTAAAAAAGATGATCAAGAGGAGGTAGAGATGAAAAGGTATATTGAGATAGTTAACGATGATGAGGTAGCAATTGATGCTATACCTCTAGCTACTAAGCCTCCAGTGATTGTTGAATACAAGATTGATAAAGATGGAAGGATAGGATACTTTAAATTGATAAGGGCTGATGGAAGCTCAAAAAGGTATTCATCAATGATAAAGATGCTTCATATGAAAGTTCACTCGATGAGATACATCTGGCATAAAGAATGATAAATTGAGATGCCGGATCAAAAATGATGTTTCATTCCCACAGGAGAGAGATTTGGTTACAACTGGATACGTGGGAAATGGAAGAACATCCCATACAATATAGCGAAGAGTGAAGAGAGTTCACTTAAAAGTATGAAATCGTATCAGGGTGTGGATGGGTGGGTAAAACATAGGCCGTTGAACTCTTGGTTATCTTGTTGGAAAATATTCATTTCACCACATCATAGTAAAGATTTGCCAGCTACGGGCTCTAAAATTAAAGTAGAAACGATTCATAACTTTTCGGTGGAGTTATGATGTGAGCAAGTCTCATCGGCGAATCCTCATGATTTAAAGTCACTCCTATCGGCAGAGAGGAAACTGATCCATTCGAAGATCAAAGATAAACGAATCATATTGAGAAAAATCACATGAGTAGTGTATGCCACTACTCTCTCTTTAAAATGATCCGTTATCAATGTCAGAAAGCTTTATAATCAGGAAGAGATTAATCGAATGAGTTAGTGGGACTGCCTGACTACCAATCTTTCCTAGGATTAAAGGCTGGAAAGTTTAGATTCGGTGAAAAGAATATCAAAGGTGTTAGTCTCTCAAGAAAGATTAGGAAATGGAGAGGTTAGATTGATCACAGCTTCCGGAAGCGTGGGTTGGATTGTCTCTTAATGCATCGATTTAGTATAAGAGATTGTACATTCAACAATTTTTCAGTTGGATATCGTCTTTGATGTTTACAAGGAATGTCATCATCAATCTTCCAAAAACTTTTTTTCCGGGATCAACAATCTCTACTTACCTCTAAGCCGTCGGGTTCCTCATAGGACGTGATTGCATCGACATAATCGATGTTGCTTCATAAGAATGATCATAACTTGAAGTAGATATCGTGTTTGGACATCGATGATAATTTCAGAATGTTCTTTGACAGCTTCATGAGAGGTAGGATTGTTACAGAGGCACATCTACATTACTGTGGAATACCCTCGGGCTAATTGGGGTTTGGGACAAGGTCTTCACACATAGACTTTATGAATTCGTCCGATTCGTTTTCCGGTATTGTGTCAGATTGCTGATACGCACATATTAGAGAGTTAACGGGTCCTCGATTGAAAACGGTGTGATATGCAATGGTATTGTTCTTCGTATCATCGTAGAAAATGGGAATCTTCCAAGATCGATCCTCTAGCCGCTTGTTCTTTCCGCGATTCGCTTTTCTCTTCCTTCTTTTAGTTCTAGTTGATCAACATTTCACGTAAGGTTGCCATTTGTTCCATCAGCTTCATTTTGGAATTTAGGCTTACGCTCTTTTTGGGAATTGAAGATTGGATGATTGACGGTATATTGCGGGGGTTGAATTGGTTCAAAACCAAAAGATTTGATCATAGCAAGAATTTTGTCATGTAATAGTCTTCTATTCATTGGTTGACATTGGAAGGTTTCTTGAGGGACCCCGCAATTTTTCCAACAAAGGTATTGTTGTGGAAAAATCGGTGTGGGTTTGTGGGAATATAGTCAAAGTTTTGATTGAAACACAGGTTGTTCGTAGACAAGGATTGAGGTGGACAATGTAACTTATATGAGAGTCGTTCCACGTAACTCACGAGAGTATGGTACGTATTGTGGTTGTGGAGGTTGGTTTGCAACAGTTGGAGAATCGTTAGAAGAGTACGGAGTTGAAACATTGATTTGTGTCCCATTTCCAACTTTACAATAAAAACAAACTCCATCGTATTCATTTGCATCCACATCTTGGCATGTGCCAAGAAGGAACTTGTTGTTGCAAAACTTTGCAAGTTTTTTGTTAGGGGCTCATCTATTGGTTTGATCTTTGCCATGGTTCGGATTAGAGATTAATCAGAACTTTGGAGGGGCAATTATAACAGTAATTGAGACCTTTACCCAAGACTTACTGTGATATTGTCGACAAAAGGATTCTCATCTATTGATTCACCGAACTCGATGACCAACAATGGTAAATGTGTGGTGGACTTGGTGAGGAATTTCACGATGGAGGGTCTGATTAACACGAGTGGCTCTCGAGGAGCATTAAAACGGTGGTATGTCGTCGGGTGATCTCGGAAGTGTCTTGGAAGTTTTGAAAATTCATTTTTCCACCAGTTTGTAGCAAACTTCCATAATATTCTTTTGTAAAAGAGCAACCTTGCACAATTAGGGACTCATCAACGGGGTTCCACCCTTCGCCACACCTTACAACAATTCTCTGATGGGGTTTTGGACTAGGAATCTTGTCTTCAGGACTCCTTTCGAATTAACCACAGTTTTTAAGGTGATGTACAAACTTCACAGACGAGCTCTTTTAATCGGTAATCGGATTCAAACGATAATCGAATGACGGTCATAAGAATTAAAATGACGTAACTCGATAAGAAAAAGAATTAATTGATACAAAGAAAAAGAAGATTATTTTTGGGTTTTCCATTATTACAATTTATTTTAAGGACAAAATGTATATGACAACTTAAAACTGTAATCAATTACTTCACGGTTAGCTTCAAAAGATAAACGAAAGGTGAGCGGGGGTGGTAGAATAGCGCGAAAGGCTTTATTTTCTTTTCGGGTCGTATTCTCGGGAACAACCTCACTTATACCCACTTTATAGTTTGTTTAAGTTTTCAAGGTGAGCGTACGTCGTAAGAGACACAAAGGCAAGTTTTTAATCTTTGTTCGGAATTGGGAACCAACATGGTTCACAGGAAAACTTATTATGTAATACTCAGTTGAGAATATTATATTTTGGTATTTTTACCAATTTGTGAATTTTATTTCTTTTTAATGGACAATGTTTTTATTTTTTTGGTTTTTTCATTTGGTTTTAAACTGATATTTATACTAATGAATGAAAATATTTTTTGTACTTTTTTATATTTTTTATAATAAAAGAAAATAGTCACAATTTCAAAAACAGTATGGTCAAACGTTTACGATATAACGGTTCGACACTAGCGCTACCGGCAGCCGGCGCAAAATGATCGGTTCTGATACACCTTGAAATTATATATAATATAATAGAATATCAAATAATTGGTAAGAATAGTCGAAAAGCAGAGTCAATGATACCGAGAAGTAGTTTCTAGAGCTTTCCGGGTCGTATAATCCGCACACGAGGCTGTGGAATGTTAAAGCGATACGATCGAAGATTTGAGTTTGAAGGAAGAATGAGTTTTGGGAAGGTTGAAAAAGTCAAAATTAAACAATAAACGAATTAAAAACGTTTAAGATAAACCTAAAATTATGATATTTAACTAGAAACGAATAAGGGGCACGAATCCCGAACAAAGGGGGGGAAACCTAAATTCCTTAAAAATACGCCTACGAAGAAATTTCGCTTTAAAAAAATACTCTATGGACCTAATAAGAAGAATGAAAAAGACTAGAACCAAAACGGTAGTTCGTTTGACCAAAACGTGTGCAAACAAAAACCCGTACCCGGACCCGTTCTTTAAAAGTTGAAAAGTTGTAAAAATGTCCCTACGAAAATTTTTATATTTTTCCTACAAACTATATGACAAAAGAAAATTTTCTAAAAAAGAAAAATATTTTTTTGATAATTTTTGTATTTTTTTATGAATTAAATAAACTATTATCTAAATATAATTTATAAAAATATCTAATCTTTTTATAAAAAATTCTGGAAAATTTACAAAAAATACTAGGCTTTATAAAGTTCCTACGAAAAATAAGAAACACAAATAAGCTCCACAAATAAGCCCGAAAATAAGCTTGACAGCTTATAAGCTTAATGTCCCAAAACGTACATAAATACTAATGCCCTTGAGTCTTTAACGAAAAAGACCCAAGGGCGCAGCGGTATAAGTGTGTACAAAAGGGAGGGGATGTATCGAGGGGTCCCGGGTTCGAGTCTTGCTCACCCGGGTCCTTGTCATTCCCTTCTCTTTTTTTTTTGGCTAATCTCTCAGGTGTTGAATTGTCTTAAGACTATAAGTATAAGGTAAGGCGGTGCGAATTTGGGAAATTTACACTCTAGTAGAAACGACTAACCTTACACTATTAAGAAATGACAGAATAAACCCTACGATTCCAGCTTATTTTTGGCTTATAAAAAATGATTTTCAGCTAAAACTTAAAACTACAAACTTAAAGAACAGCTTATACTCTACAACATTAATAAAGGCAACTTGAACTTTTGACAACAGAATAAGCTAGAAAATAAGCTCTCTAGATTCTGTCACAGAAACTAAGGGTTTAAAGAGCTTTTTGGATTTTGGCTTATTATGAGCTTATTATTTGATGAAATTTAAAAACAAAAGATGCTTATTGCTGCTTAAGATGTATATTAAAGGTATTTGAAAAGATATAAGCTAATCTTAAACTAAAATAACAAGAAAATTGATGCTAAACAGTGTAGTTTTGTTAATTGTGTGAATGTTTTTTCAAATAAGCAAGAATGTTAATACTGAAACCCTAAGTGCTGAAATTTTGGGAAGTTAAGCTTACTCTGTACTTTGAATCAACTTGTGTAAAAAAATTTCTAAAACTTCACAAGGAAATGAAAAACTCAAAAAATGAATAAACCAAAGTCCACTTTTGCTGCCATAAATGTTGCTGATATGCTTGGTTGCTGATGCAATTGGCTTTGAACAAAGATGCAGGCTAGAATTTTAAAGCTTACTTTTGACTAAATGGATCTAAGTAAACACAAAACTACTTTGAACTCTAAGTTGCTTTTAAAATTCTAAAATCTAAGACTTACACAGTTTGAACATTGCCCTGGTGCTAGCAAAGTAATTTTGTGCTAACTATTTTGGAATTCAAACAACTAGCTTTTAGAAACTGTTTAAATCTTTGTTATATAACCTAAATAGCTAATTGACAACTTTGACATAGTTTACTCTTGACTTAGACGTCAAAATTAAGTTATACCAAACACAACTTAAGATGACTCGTCAAAAAAAACTAGCAAGAGATTTAAAAATCTATCTAAGGCTAAAACTCTTAATCTTTTATCTTCTTCCAACTCAATATAACCTTAATTAAAACTGTTTTAAGCTATAAACCCTAATGTTTATGTAAAAATAAGGCACTTCTTCAGCTAGGCTTTATGGACTACTACTAGCTATGATAGAAAGTAAAAGTGAAAGCTAGCTTGATTTAAAACTATAACAGACTAAAGCTAATTCAACTTTGAGCTAAGTAAGCTAAATGACAGGATTAATCATGAAAATTCAAAAGGAATAAGCAATTTGCAATAAGCTATGAAATAGCTAAAAGGAAATGTAGAAAGTTAAACCTGGATTTTGTAGATTCTTCTTCACCTAGACATCCTAGTGAAGAGTCTAGGTGATCCTAATGGCTTCCAAAAGCCTCTAACCTTAAAAACCACAATAAGCTGAATTTGAGCTTATTAGCTCTTGTTGCTTGAAAATAAAACTCAAATCACTTAAGTGATCATGCTGTTGATTACAAATGATTAAAACAAGAAAATGAGTGCTTAATAAACAAAGTTTAACTAAAATTGAGCTTATTAGAAAGAATAAGCTCAAACGAGCTTATTTAGAGCTTATTTGATGAATTCGTATTGAAATTGAAATCAAAGTTCACAAACACTTGTAAACTAAATTGTATTACCCAAAATATGAAGTACAAGCTTAGAAGTAAAGAATACAAGAGCTTAAAACGATTTCCTAAACATTTGAAAGAAATTGCTTAATTTTGATGAAATTACAAAATGAAAATTTAAAACAAAAATCAACAACTAACTACTTCTTTAAACTTCTGTCTTCTCTTTCTTTTATAGGCTGAGGCTTGTGTTTGTTGTGTTAGTTTAGTGAGAGCAAAACCAAAAACGAATTTTGACCGTCGATCAAGCCTTGGGGATTTGTGGGATTGTTAATTGGGATTAGGGTTTAAGTGGAGGAGGGGGGATAAGTTTGTTCATGGGGTTGAAGGGTTGCAGGGTAAAAGAAGTTTTGTAAACCCGTGACTTGGGTTTTTGTGTTTTAAAAATGGCGGGAAAGAAGGTTGGGGGTGACAGAGTTATAGTTTCGGGGTTTTGGCAAACATGGTCCTTGATGGTGTATGTGTATCTTTTTAAGCAAGTCTTCTAGAATCCTCTATCTTCTAGAATTCCATGATGTCGATCTTGATCCTTTTGTATCATCAAATCAATAAATCCTAACAATCTTCCCCTATTTGATAATGACAAAACAAACAGTAAACTGATTCCAAGATGATCCATAGTAGCTTAATCTTCAGCAATCTTTCTCTATTGAATAATAAGTTTTATCTTCAACTTAAGCACTTGAACATCTTATACATCTTCAAATCTGATCTTCCATGAATGAAACAGATTCTAATCTTCCTCTTTACTGAAGATCTCCATGAACTTGTTGATACTTCTTCAAACAATAAAGCATTCAATTCTTGTTCTATGTCATGCCACCACACTTAATAAGTTGCAAATCATATCATATCATCTCTGTAACATCTTCCCCCTTTTGTCATTATCCATTAGGGGACTGTGAACATATGCAACTTTGATCTTTACAACTACAAACCATATATTAAACTTCTAATCTAAGCTTTCCAATGTCTCAAATACCCTCCATGACGCACAATACAAATAATGAATTCAACCAGTAGAAACTTAAACTAGCAACATTAATAATGACTTAGCAGTAGTAATATTCTTACATAAGGTTTAACTTATTTTGCACTAGTGAAAACCTTCCCCTCAAATGGTGCATTTAATATATCCAAATGGTTAAACACTTTATCATATTCTTCATTGTTTTTATAAAACTCTATCTGATCCTAAGCCCTATGCTTCTTTTTTAACTTATTTATGCATTCGAGTTGCTCGAGATTAGGGGTCAAAGTGGCAGCGGTATGAGTCAATATATTCACCACATCCCACATGTTGAAGTGAAGTTTAGTAACCGATTCACCATGACCTAACTCTTGAGCAAAACCATAACCTATTTGTATTTTTGGACCCATGTCTGGCTTCAATGATATTCTAGGTAGCTTTGTAGCAAGATTAAGGTAGCCATCACGAGGATGCGTATATTCTTTCAAGGGTAAAATTGAGATAGCTTTAATTGCATGATGCTTTGATGGAGAGCAGTCTTTCAACTTCAGCATGTGAGGCCACCCTACACCATCATATAGACCCTCTATATACCATTTAAAGAAACTGTGAAGATCGGTGTCTACCTCACACCAGTCTAAGCAATTGATTGCTTTTGCATCCAAAAGCTGATCACGATTGATATTTGAAATCTGGCGAAAAGCTCGCCACATAACCATAGACTCACAGCTTAGCCCAAGCCCCATTGAAAGAACATTGCTGACCACAACAGGCTACAATCAGAATCAGGCATCTTTGGTATATATTCCATGAGTGTTTTACTTTTTAACAGCTCTTCTGCTTTCTTCAACACTCTTGCAACTTTGTTATGTGCCATGATATGCATCAACTCTAAATTTCCAGTATCACAATCACTCAAACCTGTTGGAGGACAATCAAAGTGGCCGTTTTTTAGAGATTTCCGTTTGGCAATTTCCTTGACCTTTGGTGGAGCATCCGTCTTCATACCTCAATACCAACTTCTTCAATCAAGCAGGGTATGCATTTTAAAACCGATCAAAATAGATATCCTTGTGATTTTTCCTTGGTAACAACATCTATAGTTGTCTTTGAAGACGTGAGAAGAGCCTGACTATAAGCTCGATTGCATGACCTCAATATAGACTCGATTGCAGCTTTTACTTTTGGAACATAATGGCCAATGTCATGAGCATGAAGGATTTCCAACCCAACATGTTGACTTGTGGGAGACATTGCAATGGCAAGTAAAGCACGAAGGCCAATAACCTTTGCTTTACTTGGACTATCTTGCTTCAACAACTCCAAGATCACATGGTTTATAGAAAAATCAAGGTTATGTTCCGCGATAGTAACATAGAACTCCACAACTTTATCATGTTGCACATCCCGTGTAAGCATCCCTTTCCTGAGAATCGTTAGAAGTTGTGCTGTCACACTGTCGAGGTAATCCCATACACGATTTGGTGGCTGGGAATTCCCGTGAACACTCATATAAAACCTTAACACATGGTGAAGACAATCCAGAGCCATGAACATATTATTCTTGTCCCGAAGATGCTTGTACAGTTGCTCCATATGAGGACCAAAGTTATTAAGAAATACGACAGGATCACCAAGACAGAGAAGCAAAGTTACCAAAGGATAAGCAACAGCTATATGTTTGCTCTGTTTATCTGTCCAATGCATGAGTTTCTCTGTAAGTCATTCTTGTGGACAACACTCCACAAAGCGAATACATGCTGAGCAAAATATGCACTCCACTATTAACTTTTTTGTAGCAGAATTTAAAAATTTATATCTTTCAATTAAAAGCTCTGATTGAAGATCCCTCTGGTGAGAATATATATTTATGAGTAAAGAACCTTCAATAAAAATTTTGTTAAGATCTAAAGGTTAACGAATGAGATATCCCCTTTTCACCACAGCTGTGCAAAAAGTGACAAAAAATAGAAACCAAAATCGAATTTTTTAGGTTTCTTTGAATACAAAATCTTCTTTTTTCGATTATAAAACCTTATAGATCCTAGATCATGACCCACTTGGCTCTGATACCAATTGTTGAAGATCATTTATAACTCATCTAGGATCTATAATATATAAAAATAACAAAGGCTGTTGTTGCGCAGCAGAATTTAACCAAAGACAATGTTATTAACAAGGTTTACATTCATATAAGCCCCAATTCTATTTGATCATGATAGAACGTGTTACCTAACTATAACAGGGATCAAAGACACCTTGCTTCTTGTTGATGGATGTGTGCGTTAGGCTCTAGAAAACTAGCTCCTTAATTGTTTGTAAAGACGTTTACGGAAACGTGACTGTGTAGAAAGGATACCATCGGTAACAGTCTTCATACTACCTTACCCATATTTGGTTGATCACCTTTTAAGTGTTTTAATGCATGTAATGTACTCATAGGGGCCTTGTAATAGTCTTCATACTACCTTACTTGTGCGTTGCCTTAATAGAATATTACATAGATGGCGGGTTCATGCAATTCGTTCATGACTTAGGAAATACTTACACATCACATCACAAGGGTGACAGGAAATAGAATTAGGAGAAACAAACTAAGGATCATGCATGATTTAGTAAACACATTTATTTACCTATACGAGTTTCCACATTAGTTTAGATTTAATTTCATTTATTAGTTTAATTAGCTTAAAAACAAAACCCCTTTAAACCAGAGATTTATAATTGCTTTCAAAAAAATATAAACTAATTTGATTTTCTCTCTCCTTCTCTAGTGGCGATTCCCGCCAAAAGTTAGTTACGACACAAAATTCATCATTTCTTCAATTCTAACAGTTAAAAACCCAATCGAATCACACCAAATTGTTCCTCATCATGTTCCGATCATATTGGTATAGGTTTTAAGCAGTGTTGATGGTTCGATCGTTGTGCTAGATTTTGAAAGTTTTTGGCGCCAAATCGTGTTTTTGATTTTGTGTTTTGTTTTTGATTCTATTTGATTAGAGATTGTGTGACTAAGTTCCTGGGATTGAATTTTAGCTGGTTTTGATTTTAATTATGTTTTCATGATAAAATGCAAAAAACCCCAAATTGTATAAACCCTAATTGTGATATGAGGACTAAATGTAATTCAAAGGTCCCTCTGAAATACGAGGACACTATACATAATATCAATAACACAAACAATAAGAAAACAATATCAAAAAAGAATAAAAGTAGTGTAAGAAATAAAAAGGAGGATAATAGTGTAGTAGGGATAACAGGGAGGGCAATATTCATGAAGAAACAGAGGAGTGTGAGGAGTCTTTGTGTAAGATCAACTATGATATGCGTGTCAATGATAGAGATGGAGTTAAGGTTGAAGAAGAGAGTTTAGTAATGAATGGAATAGTGTATGAGAAACATAAGACTGATAATTATGATGATTAAGTTGTCAATGATAACAAGGGGAGTATGAATAAGTGTGATAGCAAGGATGATGGAGGTTTTGATAGTGAAAAGAAACTTGTGAATGATGGAAGTGATAGTGACAAAAATGTTGGTGAAGTTAGTGAGATTAATGAAGTGTAGAACAAGAGTAAATCTTATGTTGATGCTACTGTGGAGAATGTTATTGATTTTGAGAAGAAATTGTTAGAAATTCCTACTTAAGTTGATGACAATGGGATTGAAGTAGTGGTTTTTGATGAGGTTATGGTTACAGAGGGTAGCAAGAGATAGGAAAATACCTTGTGTGCATATTTGGTTGGTTATGGTATGTCTGTGAATGAGTTAAGGTACAATCTAAGAAGAATGTAGAGCAGATGTGGTTTCAAGGACATTGTGGACTCAAACAATGGTATTTTCTTTATAAAATTCAATAATGAAGAAGGTATTGAGTATGTTGTGAATAATGGTCCATACATGGTTAAAAATAAACCTTTGATTGTTCAAAAATAGGATATTAATATGTGTTTGGATAAAACTAAACCAAAAGTTATTCCTCTATGGATCAAACTGTGTAATGTCCTACTTGAAGCATGGACTACTAAAGGTATAAGTGCATTAGCAAGTAGAGTTGGTAAACATGTAGTAATGCATGTTGTCATTGCTTCAATGTGTAAAATGGGTGTGGGAAGGGTTGGTTTTGCTAGAGTGCTTGCAGAAATTTCTACTAGGAAGCCTTTGCCATATGACATTGAAGTGGTTTATAAGAATAGAGCAAAAGAGGTAATATGAAGGAAGAATGTGAAGGTTGCATATGACTGGAAGCCTCCTTGCTGTAATAAGTGTTGTGTTTTTGAACATTTCACTCATCAATGTGGTAAAAACAATGCTGATACAAGGAAGGAGGAAAGCATGAAGAATGTTGGTATGGAAAAAAGAAAAGAAGATATTCCTAAACAAAGTAGATGTGATGAGAAAAGTGATAATGATGGGTTAACTATTGTTTAAAATAGGAGGATTTTTGGTATGAATGAGAAGGTTTTGAAACCTAACTACAAGCCAAATACTGTTAGGAATTTTGTATAACAGACTTAATTATGTTAGTATTATAGTTAGTTCTGCTAGTATCATAGTTAGTACTGGTAGAAGG
>BQNB010038834.1:37633-48482 GCA_026074375.1 Tanacetum coccineum | reverse complement strand
AAAAGAGATCATCCATAAATCTCATTAGGACACTTGTCAAATTAAGCTTGCTAAGTCACACAATGTGAATAACAAGATATGTATTAATAGTCCTACGCATGAAGATGGAAATCCTGCTTGAGCCAACATCAAACAAGCTCATGGTAGATGACTTGTGCGATTCTATACGAATCAAACTTGTGACAACTGGAAAGAAACGATGGTGCGATTCTATAAGAATCAAACTTGTTTCAGGTTATGAATTGACGATTGATGATGAATTTTTGAAATGATCAACACTCTTGATGTGTCACAAAACCACTTTAGCAAGTGACACGTCGAGTGATTTTCAAATCAATTTTTCTATTTCAATCGGCGAGACGTTCCGGTCTGGTAATGAGAACATGCTGAGTTTGATGAATCTAATACATATGTGTTAGAAAGATTCTATACTTCAGCGGGAAATCCTGTCAAGGAGATTCTTCTTAAATTGAATCTACCTGATCACAGGTCGATCCTCACGGATTTGAAGGTTACTCCAACCAAACACGGGCGAATGACAAAGCCATATTCGTCCCCCCGCTTTATTGCTAACTGTTTTAATGCAGGATACTTAAAGATGGTGGTGAAGGTACCTGATTCCAGCTGACTCACAAGATTCATAGCCACATGCTCGTACCCGACCGACAAACATAAAGACATCATGAAAGCTCAAGTACATGTTTCAAGACTTACGCTACTCTGATACCGTACGTCTTTCTTGAAGTGACGAAGTATTAAAGTCAAAGAATTTTAAAGAAGTTTTCGTCACTCAGATACCGAACGTCTTTCTCGAAATGACGAAGTGTTATAGTTAAAGAACCTCAAGAAAGATGCATTATTAAAGTTGTTCAAGATAACATATCAAGAAAGGTATGAGCATGTCGGTCCAGAAGTCACAAGTTCACAAGATGACAAAGTTTACAAGATGGTGAAACGAGATTATGCTTGGTTGATGATCTCAATGTGTTCAAGATCACATTCAAGACAAGTTGAGGAACAAGCTCAAGACCTAAAGTCTATGATCACTACATCAAATCACAAGTTAATGATTGAAGTTAAACGAGCTCAAGACTAAAGATAAAGCATGGTATGCTAGGTTTAAGTTTTTGTAAAATGGAGCGACCTCCCTTAAGGGGAGATTGTTAGGAATACGAAATTCCTAGGAAAGTGTCGGTCGCTTCCATAGATAACTGTCGTTAGCTCGTTAAGTAATTTTTGAAAACTTACATAGGTAGTTAGTCCAAGGCAAATGGATGAGTCCATTAAGCCAAGGCTCATCCACCCCTTGTAAGTATATAAACACCTCTTCATGCCTTGGAGAGGTGGTTGTATGTCTCATTTTCACTTAATGCATTTTATGTTATCTACTTTCTCTCACTAAAAAATACATCCTTCCTCCTACTTTCTCTCTCTAGTTCTTGGTTCATATATCAAAGATTACTTGTATTCTACAATACTCACCAACAAATATGTGTTTTGTCTACATTGTGGTATATAAACTAGCATAGACTTCTTTCTTTAACCAATGTGGGATCAAACTAGCATAAACTAGCATACACAGCTCTTGTTGACCATTAGTCAACGTGAATGAAAAACTGCTAAACTATCTAACATAGATAATATTGATTTTTGGTACGTCTGAATTTATTTGAGATATATCTTTGAGTAGTCACTCCTGACAAATTAAACGCAATGACATCATTTCATATGATATGAAAATTGACTCATTGAAAGACACTCAAACGATGGTCGGGCTAAGTGGGATGGGCCTAGTAATTATTTTTCGATACCGGTTGTGGGGAGATTTAAAGTCAATGGAAGTCGATTTTTTTATTTTTTGAATGAGTAACATGAAGTTTAACATAGTTGATAAGTCAAGAAGTTTGACGTCTCTAGCTTTCATACGGCTTACATGGCTTTCTAACCCCCAAATCGGATTTAGAAGTTCCATTGGTTTAAGTTTTAACATAAGAAACATTATTAGAAATGACTTGTAGAATTTTATAATCCGGTCTCTAGCATGTATAGTTGTTTGGAAACTCATAGATATCTAATCCAAGACTACTCTGTTGACGGGATAGAACTAAGCTCTCCGGATTCTTTAATTATGTCTTTAACAAGAATGGATCATGTATGATGAATAAACAAGCAAGATGGTTCGCGCGTTGCCGCGGGACATAATGTTTTGCGAATCGATTTCAAATGAATATTCAATGGGAATGTGTCTGCGCGTTGCGTTGGGGCAGATCGACTTACATACAACACATGTATTTTATTTCATTGAGCATTTTATTTGTCGTTAGGGCGAATATATTATTTTTTACTTATTTGGCTAACAAAATATGTGGTATTCGTATTTATATAGTATGACATGCACCTGAAATTATATACTAAATGTGTTTACTTATTAAAGTTCATAAACGTTGATGGGGCTTGAAAGACCAAAACGACGTCATTTATAAAGTGAACGACTTTTAGTATGTAGGTTATTTATATAATTTAAGTTTTCACAATGACCCTTGTCATTTATTTTAAAGTTATTACGTAGTTTAAGGTGTGTTTTGAAAGTATATTTTTTAGTATTTGCTCGGCACAAAATAACAAATTTTTTTACAAAAGTATTGATTTATTCAGATCAAAAAATACCCACGACATGATGCCAGCTAGCTACAATAGCTACAGTAACCGGCCCATGGGCCGGCCCATTTAGTTTTTTTTCTTTTTTTCTTTTTCGTTAGGCAAATTTAAAAAAAAAAATTTGCTCGGCACAAAATAAGAAACAAAATTACAAAAGTACTTAATTATTTTGATCAAAAAATATCCGCGGCACGAGACCAAACACATAGCTTGAAATAAAAAATAACTATTGCACAAAATAATTTAAAAAAAAAATTTGTCGGCACAAAATACAAATTTTTTTCAAAAAGATATGATTTATTCAGATCAAAAATACCCACGACATGAGTTCACACCAACAATAAGCCCATATAATTTTTTTTAAACTTGACACCGAAAAATAAGTCGCACAAAAATTTTAAGAAACAAAATTTAACACCCCGCAATCAATGCCCAGAAGCGGACAATCAATGACTTAACACATATTTACCAATCTCATAATATATATATTAAAAATAAACTCAAATAGCCAAAAAAAAAAAAACAACCTTTAAAACACATAACCTTTTAAAAAATTTAAATTAACTTTTATCAATTTTTAAAAATAAGTACTGTAACAGGCCCATTGGGATGCCATTTTGGGCCGGTCCATTTAACTCTTTTTTTTTTGTTTAAGATAGAGCAACTTTATAAAAATAAAAATAAAAAATTGCTCGGCACAAAATAGAATTTTTTTTTACAAAATTACGATTTATTCAGATCAAAAAAATATCCGCGCCATGAGGCCCAACACATAACGCTCCATTATAAAAAAAAACATATTTAAACATGAGACCGGAAAAATAAACCCGTTAAAAAAAAATTGCTCAGCACAAAATAGGAAAAAAATATATAGATTTATTCAGATAAAAAAATACACACGACATTACGCCGGCCCAACACATAAGCCCATATAAAAAAACTATTAAACATGAGACCGAAAAAATAAACCCGCACAAAATAAAAAATAAAAAATATTGCTCAACACAAAATAGGAAAAAAAATATATAGATTTATTCAGATAAAAAAATACCCACGATATGACGGCCAACACATAAGGCCATATAAAAAAAACTATTAAACACGAGACCGGAAAAATAAAACTGCAAAAAAAAAATAAAAAAAATTAACGCCCCGATCATGCTTAAAAAAACACCCACATCTATGATAAAAGAAACACCGCCCCGCAGCAACGCGCGGGCAACTATGCTTGTTATATACTTAAGTTAGTTCCTTTCATTTTCTTCATTAAATAATCGTAAACTTTAACTAATAATCAACAAAAGATAATCAAGTATACATGTTGGATAATCAAGTATCTTGTATAGCATAACGATCCAAATTGGCATCACAAGGTGCAAGATTGATATGAAAGGGCAACGAATGTAAAAACGCTAATTGAATTTTATATGATGTTTTGAAATGTCAATTTATGCGCATAATGGATGTTGATATGGGCCTGTGCAGGGTGGTCAGCTGCACAGGTCATCAAGATCCATTTGTTTGGCTTAAAACCTGAAAACACACTATCAAGATTTACTTTGTATAAAAAAAGGGTTTTTTTAAAAGCAGCCCTTAGGGCTTTTGATAATAACTAATTTCCACAAATATCTCTTGAAAAAGCAAACTTGTTCTCAATTAATAAATCTCCCGCCCTTATATTCTGTGGCTTCATTCCCTCCCTCTTACTTCTCCTTTATTTACTGAAACACGTTTTGGCCCATATGTTTTCTTTAATGTTTAACTATTATTATGTCATCTTCTCAAGGTAAAGCTTTTCTTTAATGTTTAACTCCATTTATTTAATCATTTTATGAATGTATATATATGTGCTTGATTGTTGCAGTCACTTATAATAATTTTCTATATGTTTCTTGTTTGTTGCAGTCAATAATCAATTAACTTGGACCCAAAAATTTTGACACTTGATCATGGTAATTAGATGTGGCAAAATAGGCGAGTTGGGTACCGGTCATTACATATTATTTTAGGACGGTTTATGCTCAAGAAAAACACTTTGGCATCGCAACGAACTGATATGAATATGTCATATGTGCGATGTGTTGTTTGTGCTTATGTATGCAATATTGTTATACGGCTTAGTGTGCTCGTGGTTATTACTAGAAACAGAGACTAATGGGCAACACATGGTCCTGACTTATGAAAGGATTCATATGTGTTGCTATTACCAGTTTTTACTCGTATGAACATGTCATATATTTGTGCTTATGTAAACAAACTGGTCCAATAGTGCTATATTATAAAATTTAGTCGCTTGAGCCGTTAGTGATAAAAGATAACCCCAGTCAACCTGTTAATAAGTATATGGGTCGAGATTGTCGCTTATAGTCTGAGAGATATACACGAGAAGAACTTGCACACAGAAGAACTCGCATGTACAAATAGTGCATATGTGGTGTATATGCATATATATGATGCAACTACTTTTGACTACCATTGCCAATAAAACTGTTCCGAGTATGCCATATTTATACCACAGTCTGCTCTTTCACATGATCTACTAGCTTATGAAGCTATAAACACGTTCATGAACTTAAATGTTATAAATATGGTGATATTAGAAAAAGTAAGTATAAAACTTTGCATGTTCATGTTTCTTTTCTTTTGATTTTGCATGTACAGGCACAAATCAGTCCTTAATTTGGAATCTGAGAGTTCTAGTTAGTAGTTAGTTTACTGATTAGGTAGTGTCTACCAAGTCCATGAGCAATATGTACAGTTTTAGACTTTTAGTATACAAAGAAAAAAAATATAAGAATGTTAAATAGTGCATGAAAGAAAAAATCGTTAACAGTAGGTCCATGAGTTTAAAATTATTAAATAGATAAGTTATGAGAAAAAAAAAGATGAATTGAAGAAACGTTGGTTATCCATAATTTAGACTTGTTTTTTATTTTTCAAGAGATATTTGTGGAAATCAGTTATTATCAAAAGCCCGAAGGGCTGCTTTTAGAAAAACCCTAAAAAAATACGAAAAACTTGAATCAATCCATAAATCAATTAGTTGATAATTAATATATATTGGAATCATTAATAAAAAACAAACCATTGATTATACAAATTGAGATGTTAATTTAAGGGTATTTTTGGTTCGTCGTGAGTTTTTTTTTCTTGTGTGTAGGTTCCATTCGAAACACAATCGTTTTTGTTCTTCAATAAGTTTGATTTGGGTTTTTAGAATTGGGATGTCAGGTAAAGAAGTGGTGGTTTTTTTTAAGTGAATGGCATTGAATCATGGAAGTTACATATCATGCTTATTTTGGCCCTTGTAGTTTTAAAAAATTGCCCTGCTTTTTTTAAGTAAATTTTATCATATTTTTGACACATATAGTTTTTGATGGGTTTTACATTATACACGTTTTTTTTGTCAATTTTGACTTTTTATTGACCAATCAGATCGTATGCTTTTGCCTGCGTGGCAAAATCAAGCAGATTGGTCCATTTTTTTAATTCATAAGATTCAATTTAATAGAAAATTCTGAAATGATGTAATTCTTTTATTATATAAATAAATATAAAAGATTTGCTAATTTTATCTAAACCTTTTAACTAACTAGTTTATTATCATAAGCACACAAAAGAGGCTAGTTTTGAGTTCGCTAATTTATTGTTATAACCTTGCTTATTTTTCGAAAAACATAATAACATATATTTAATTGCTTAATTACTGTGTACCTTTTAATGCTTATGCCCTCGCAAATCATGTTCAACTTTCAAATGCGTTCCAAGCTCTCCCAGGACAAGAGAAACAAACGTCAAGAAGGCCCATATGCTCATACCACAATGACCTACAAACGTTACTAATGTTAATTTTCAACCTGCTTGAACCCGCTTAACAGAAAGTCTATCTTCACCACTGTATAGATCAATTTATTTACTAGCGTCGATAATCATAAAGGCTTTAAGATCTTACCGATCTTCATTTGGCATGAACATGAATCATGAACCGTTATGCTTCTCATCAGCCTTCTTAGTTTCCCGATTGCCAAGACATAAAAAAATCAAATAGTCCTTCGGGCTTCGGGTTTGCCATAATGTGCTTCGCTTTCAAAGCATGAATGAGACGGTATACAATATACATCATGTGCATAGTCCTACGTTGCTAGTCCAATAAGGATGCACTTTTGAGCTCGCCTTTGGGGCACATTGGTATCACTCTCCCGCTTCAATCTTGCTCACAATTTTGATCGAGTGATAACACTTTTGGTATCAAATATAACGCGTTTATATCGTTGTCGTTGTGTCATTTGAGCTCCACCCCGAATGAACTTTCTAGGAAATTTTGGTTTTCGATGTAGCCATCTTGGAGGTTATGGACGATAATGCAGTCTTTTATGCAACATGCTTTTAGTGGTGAGTTGGAAATCTGGAATGTGTGTGTCCAATTGAAACCAATGTTATAGCTTTTACAAAAGGGTTAAAGTCATTAATTACCAATGTACTTTCAAAAATTTCCACATCTTACAAAGATGGTGGTTTTAATGTCATTATAACCATCCAAACTTATTGTAACCGGCTAATATAGGAAAGGCAATTTTCAAAATTTCCATGTCATTAATTTTTTTCACGTGAAATTGACTTTTGTTGACTTTTGCCACATCAACCATCTTCATCTTCCTCCCCCTTTTTATTCAGTCATTGGGTTATCTCTTTCATTTTAGGGTTTATAAATAATAAAAACTTGTAATGTCTTCTTATCCTTATTCATTAGTAGTAAACAACTAAACACTTTGACCTTCATCTGTCAAACACCCACCATGGAACAACCAATTCCCCAAACCCAAACACAAGCACAACCACAACCACCACCACCACCACCACCCATCCCCCCAACCTCCACCTACCCTGACTCGCTAGACTTCTCCCCTTGCTCCCGCAACACCGACTCATGGGACCAAACCACCACAACAACCATCGTTTTCAACCCAAAGTCTGTTTCATGTGCTCTTACGGCGGCCACATAGTCCCTCGCCCACATAGTCCCTCGCCCTAACGACAAATCAAATCACAATCCTTATCCTCCTTATCATCCCAACAGAATACACAATTTTTGCAGCCCTTTACAAAATTAAGAGCTTAACTAATACAAAAATACTTAGTACTAACTGATACACATATGCATCTAAAAATCATCTTGCGACACGAAGATTCTCAGAAAAATAAGTCGCCACAATATGTGACTAGTTTGTTCGACGTCAGATCTTGTCGAAACAAAAACGAAGTCGAAAAGAGACCTTATATCTAGAAGAATATGGATATCGATCTTATATGTTTTTTTATTTTGATTTAGATGGGTTTTTAATTTTTGATTCATTTGAAGATTTAGATTTGAGAAGTTTTTAAGATAGGAGAAAAAGAAACGAATATTAGTGGCTAGGAATTAATTAAAGAGGCCTAATGGAGTAATACTATGATTGGAGCAGATATGAGATTGGAGCAGATATAGTTAAAAAAAGATTGGAGAAGAAGTTGTGTTAAGGTGAAGTCTATGTGGAAAATAAATAAATCAAAAATAAATTTAACCAGTTAAAAAAATGTGACGTGTCGGTTATTTTAACTTTTTAACCGATGAACACCGGTATTATTTGAGATAGTTGGTAAGTTTAAAAATAAAACTAAAGTTTGGATGGTAATTAATGACTTTAACCCTTTACAAAAATCTAAAACCATATGCACTTCTTAAGTATCCTTGCAATACCTTTTGAAAGAGTAGTCAAAATTTTCTAGTGTCTTCAAAATATCGCGTAACTTCTCAATCAGACTATTCAGCTCCAAGATCTTAGGGGGGAAAGATTAATAAGCTAAGCAGTAGTTAAAATGGATAATAGCATAAACGAAATATGCTATAACTAATTAATCTTTTTAAGGCTATATTATGGGGGTATTTGGGTAAGCTTATGTGTTTCTAAAACTGCCAATCTAACGGATTACCCTTATTAGCTTATTTCCTTCCCAAAACTGATATAAGCCTTTTGACGTAAGCTTAACCAGACACCTTCAAATTGCTTAATGGCTTTTCCAGTGTAGAATAAGCTATTAAGCACATAATATAAGCTTACCCAAACACCCTGTATACGACAAATGGACATACGAGCATACCTTAAACTTGCAACCACCATGAGAATCTGGTTGGTGTTCTACGATTGAAAAGCATTCAAGACGAGCAACTGCCTTTTGAAGCTTGTAGGTTATGTCTTGTGCATAAGTGCATAAGTGCCAATTGGCTTAGTCACGATTTGTGATGGTGTCTGGTTATAGTTGAAGCTCAGAAACCTTATGAAGCTTGTAGGTTATGTCTTGTGCATAAGTGCCAATTGGCTTAGTCACGAATTTCATGGCATGTTCGGAAACGTGACTACTTTTTTATTGAGTCTGTACCGAATTTCCCTTAAGAATTACTATTCTTTATTGGTGGAGAAATCCTCCTTTATCTAAAAAAAAACTACGCCTAGCCATTTTTGCAACTATAATCAAACCCAAGTTTAGTACATAAACCGTGCCAAAAACATCATCTTGTAACAACCGAACATAACTATAACTTTGTCGTTTCAAGGGGCGCACAAGTCAAACTAGGCCAAAACCCAGCCAAACCTGGTCAAACTAGGCCAAACCCGGTTTAACTATGACAAACCCGGCCAAAACCTGGTCAAACTAGGCCAAACCCGGTTAAATAAGGCAAAACCCGGCTTATATCTATGCACGCCAAACTCGTAATCTAAGGCCAAAACTCGCCAAACTAGCCAAACCGGTCAAACATGGCTAAACCCCCCCCGTGTCACTCCTAAGCCAAACCCGGTCAAACAAGGCCAAACAAACCCGTTAAACCTTTGCCAAAAACCGCGACCAAACACCGATCAACTAGGCCTAACCCGTCAAACTAGGCAAAAACGCCCCCGTCAAAATTAGGTGCCCAACAACCCGGTTATAATATACCTATGCCAAAACCCGCCAATACAGGCCTTACCCGCCAACATCCAAACCAGTCTAACTAGAGGCCAAGCCTCGGTCCATACTGAGGCAAGCCTGGTTAAACTGACGTCAAACCCGGTTAAAACTAGGCCATAACCCGGTCCAAACTAGCCCAAACCCAGATCTTCTAAACCGTCCAAAACCTAGGCCAAACCTGGGCCGCTCAAAACTATGCCAAGACCCGCTAAAACCGTGAAACCTCAGGTCAAACTAGGGCAAAAACCTTAGTTAAAATGTGCCAAACCCGGCCAAACTAGGCCAAACCCAGTTAAACCCGATCAAACCGGCCAAAACCCGGCCAAACCCGGCCAAAACCTGGTCAAACTAGGCCAAACCCGGTTAAACTAGGCCAAACCCGGCCAAACTAGGCCAAACCCGGTCAAACCGGCCAAAATCTAGTCAAACTAGGCCAAACCCAGTTAAACTCGACCAAACCCGGCTAAAACCCGGCCAAACCCGATCAAACCGTGGTGCTTCCAAGCAACACAAGTTTAGTGTATTTCAGTTCACATTGATCGTTCATAATAAGTTTCACGTGTACAAGGCCAAGTAATCAGCTAGTACTTGCAACAAGGTCGGTCAATGAAGCGAGTTGGGCAGAATCGGCTTGGTCAAAATAGTCAAAACACAATCAAACTCTGTCAGAACTTGCTTTGAAGTTTTTTCAAAACCGTCTTACTCCCTCCATCTCAAAATTTGTCCCCATTGACTTTTTAAGTCTTTGTTTTACAAATTTGAGCTTAAATATTTTTGTTTTTGTTATATAATATTTGATGTAAAATATACGAATAGATTCGTTTTTAAATGTATTTTCATTGTTATAATTTTCAACAAGTGTTATATAACACGAACAAAAATATTTAAGGTTAAAGTAGTAAAAGAAAGACTTAAAAAGTCAATAGAAGACAATAATCAAACACAAGTTTTATACAGAAATTCAAAATCTATATATAAAAATTATGATGTGACCGCTGAAGTAATGCCTAGCGAGTTTTGCAACTACAATCAAACAATACCGCTTTACCTATAACAAAAAGCGTACCGAAACCGTCGTCTCCTAACGCGTTAACATGAGAGTATTGTTGAATAATGTCATAAACTGTAACACCCCCAAATTGGGTCGCAGCAGAATATGAGTATCCGGGAGCGTTACATTATAGATCAATAGCATATGAGAACGACC